>JAUJYZ010000275.1:5000-92108 GCA_033675265.1 Actinostola sp. cb2023
TCTTCATTATGTCAGTTAGGTAATGTTTATACTTTGGAATTGATTCATTGATTTCTTTTTCAGATATCTGTAAGAGGGATTGTGGCTTTTCCCTGTCAACCCAAAACTGCATCGTTTCTCTTTTTAAACTACCTATTTTATTTTTTATGTTCTTTTCGAATATGGCATCGCTTACAAAAGTTATAGAAATTGGTTTAGAATATTCGTCACCATCATTGTCGTCCACTTTACAGACTAATCTCAAGGAGCTAGGATCTTCGTCTCTTTTCCTGACCGTGAGTGTACGACCTTCAATGTAAATTTCTTCAAAAGTATCATCAATTACCCACTTGTAGTTTATTTCTCCTTTTCCAGTGGCAAGACAACTTACTTTGTGTTCATTTTGCTCTGACAGCATAATTTGCGAAGGTGGATGGAAGATAATTTGCAGGTCCTGATGTTCTTTCAGTTGTAAGAAACCCCAGTCAATTTTCTTTTTCATTAAACCTGACAACAGATATTTTCTCGCTTCTAGAGGATCAATGTTAAATGTTGCCCCGTATTTTTCTGGTGTCCTCATTTTCGCATATATAATGCAAAAGACCCCACAGCTCACTTCGTCAGGTTGCAATGGAAATTCTTCTTCGGTTTCAAAAGAACAGGGGCCGGATGAATACTCAGCAGCAAGGTTCCCATACAGACGTTTAGCGTTTTGTATGTAACAAAGTAGCAATGCAGAGAAATCTTTGTCAACTTTCTTTTCTCCCTTGGGATCATATAGAATGATTCTAACATTATCTCTGTCACAAAAATCTACCAGCGTTAGCATCCAGTGGCATGAGCCAACGTGATGTGGCAGGATGTAGATTCGCGTTTTCTCAACGTCACATGTTTTCAGTCTTCCCAAAAGTCTATTGAAATCTTCTTCTCTCTTCGATGTCAACAGTTCTCTCAGTTGCCTTTCCAAATTCGTATCGAAACTTTAACATGAAGTCCGCAATATACACATTTGCTGCGGGCGCATCCCGCAGGAGGCACACAGGAAGCCCAACATAGGACATTACTCAGCACAGGGAACCCAATATATAAATACGCGCGCGCTCTACCACAGGAAGCCCATCAAAAAAATTTTTTTTTTGAATTATTTAGTAGCCTCAAAAGCAATGGTTGGGCTGCCTGTGATCAAAGCTGCAAACAACTGGTCTGCGTACTTGATTGCATTTGAATGACCTTTAATAGACAACTAGTAACGCAACACCGGATGTGTGATTACACAATAAATAAATGTATGTCAATTATCAATGCTCAACTGAAAGACAATACTTATTATGCTCCTTCCACACTGTTTATGTTGTTTATGTTTGGAGTCTCCAGTATCGAAAAGTTAAAAGGTTTGAGCTGGCGGCGTTTTTGTCTTGTTATCGCTCTTCCCTTCCCTACCCCAGCAGATTTGGAATTCTGTGACGTCAAAATGACGTCAATCCGAATCTGCTGCTTCCAATCTGCTGCTGGTCGAATCTGCTGCTGGCGAATCTGCTGCCAGAATCCAGTGGTGAGTTTGATCGGGTTCAAAACGACAAGGCGCAGCCGAGTGGCTTTAGACCCGATAAAACACGATCTGCGAGTTTATTGAACAGCTTCTAAAACTCCATCCCAATTTAGCTTGATTTATAACAGTATTACATGAATTCTAAGCAAATAATACAAGAAAATTACAAAACGTTCTTGTAAAGGTACTTGTGCAACGGGGGGGGGGGGGGGGGGGGGGGGGGGGGGGGGGGGGGTGAACTAAGGGTACTTTTGGGCAGATTGAAAGCATGCTAAAGGGATATGTAAACTGTTAGCGACTGATAGTGGCGTTATTGCGGAAACCATACCCTATACCAGACCAAAACGTACCCCATCCTAGACTAAAGGTGCAAAAACGATACCCTATCCCAGACCTAAGGAGCTCAAAAACCATACCCTATCCCGCGGCACATACCCGTATAGCAGTATAGGGGAGTACCCCCCTAGCCCCCCCCCCCCCCGGGTTGTGACCTCAACTCAGACCACATTGGAGAGAGGTTTTGTATTCGTAAGTAGGAAGCCGTAAGGATACTGTCGTTGCCATGCAAAGGGCAATGATGTTTTATCCTCATGCGTTTGAGAACTTTGGTTCTAAGCTACTTTGTAGTTGTAATTGTAAATAAGCTATGGTGAACATAAACTGATCTTGTTGTTGTTGCAAATAGTGAATAATAGCGACGAGTACCATCAGTCATAGATAATGTTCTTCTAAAAAATGAACCAGAAGTTCTTGGAGATGCGCGACACTGTACTTTTTAGATAAAATAATGGTAACAAATTTCTTCAAAGCGTCAATTGTATTTCTACCGGTTTCCCCGATCATAAAACATATATATTACGTTCTCAGTCTTGCACGCAAAGTTCTCGCGAATGGTGTACGTCATCTTGGGGGCACGCACCGCCTCAGTATAGGTGTTATGTACTGACAGGTGTCACATCTAGGATGTCTGCAAGCATTTGAACCATCTACATCTACTTTGAACCATCTACATTGTACATCGGGGAAACCGGTAGAAGTATAAGAGAACGTTTTGCCGAACATCTTCGCAGAATAAGCAAACAGACTCCCGGTTTTCCCGTTGCAGAGCATTTTAGCACATGTGGTAATTCAACCAGGGATATCAGAGTGAGGGGACTCAAGCTCTGCCATGGTTCTACACTGCAGCGGAAACAGACAGAAATGGAACATTACAACCTCGCGGCACGGGCAACAGGTAACGTAGAGTCAGTATTTTGGGTAATATTTGTATTTTCCGTATCGCTTAGTATTTGTTTCTTATGACCTTTAGATATCCGAGCCCCCAATAGTAATCCGAACCCGGACATCTGGTTTTATTTATGGCGCGCGTCAGCGAAAGCTCCCGACTACCTATTAAAGAAGGGAGAAGGGTATGCAACAGACCCTTATGTAAACAAAAATCTTCGTCCGGGTCACTGTAAAACGAGGATGGACCCTGCGGATGGACCTGGCGGATGGACCCTGCGGATGGACCTGGCGGATGGATCCGATTTTTTTTTCCGAAAAAAGATTATAAATTAATTTAGAAGTGCATTTTACATTTTGCATTTTATAATTTCACGCGGCATCACAAAAAAAACGTTGATGAATTTTACTTGAGTTTAGTATTATACTGAGGCATCAGACATGCACATGGCATACATCACTTGGGCCAATATGTGAAGTGAGTCGACATGATACTGTTCGCTTCCGCAAGAGGGCCGACCAAAGAGGGCCGACCAAAGACCCATCTCCGATCTAAAAGAGCTGAGATGATACCCATCTCAGACGGAAAACACTAGATCCCAATGACCAAAACCAGGTCAAGATTTGAATAACAATAGGAACTATTGTACAACAATAGGAACTATTGTTAGATATGCCTCGTTCTACAAAGACATATTCAGGACATGTCTTTGTAGAACGAGGCATCTATTGTCATTCAAATCTTGACCTGGTTTTGGTCATTGGGATCTAGTGTTTTCCATCTCAGACCTAGAAGGCCAAATTCCCGACTCTGTCCAGCGGCACATACCCGTACAGCGTTTATATGGGAGTACCCTTCCCGGGTGTATGATTCAATTTCGGACACAGACTGAGAGGGAGTAATGCTCAAGATTATTCGTTGTCCAGCCACAGGGAGCCCAAGCATATTTAGTGGGTTTTGGTTCGGGTGAATTTTGATGTGTGGGCCCAGTGAAGGAAAATAAGACTTGTCTTTACGTGCTGGACCACAGGGAGCCCAAGCATAAATTCAGTAAAAGAATAAAATTCGAAATAAAGGTGTATAGCGGAAAAAAATACTTTATTTCGAATTTTATTCTTTTACTGAATTTATGCTTGGGCTCCCTGTGGTCCAGCACGTAAAGACAAGTCTTATTTTCCTTCACTGGGCCCACACATCAAAATTCACCCGAACCAAAACCCACTAAATACGACTCAAAACCTCAAAAAAACTACACAGGAGGCTTGAACAACTATTATTCTTTATTTCTAGTAATGTTCTAGAGAACGATGTAGTAAAAGAATGCTTTTGAGAAACGATGTATCGAACTCATACAAATGACCGTTGAACTACACCACAGGAATCCCAATCATACAACGACTACAACTGACACCGATGAAACACGATACAAACGTTGAGGTCGGGAGGCCTGTGATTTCTGATACGAGTTTTATGTTTACGCAGGCTATGTTACGATGCGCAAAATTTTCACAACTGCAACAAGCAGCTCTCACAATACCGAGACCCATTTATAACTACTTTATTTTCTATATTCCTATATATTTTCCAAAAAAATCCGTCCGGTCCATCCGCCGGGTCCATCCGCCAGGTCCATCCGCAGGGTCCATCCGCATGGTCCATCCGCAGGGTCCATCCGCAGGGTCCATCCGCAGGGTCCATCCGCAGGGTCCATCTGCATTTTACAGCGACCCTCTTCGTCCTGAGTTTGTGCAAGAAAAATCACGTGGGGTGGACAAGTGATGACAGATACACTTTTGGGAGAATCGCAGTGTTAACAGATTTGTATCACAACAAACTCTTGAAATATAAACGTCAGCAGTGAAATCAGATTATGTATTTATCTAAAATAAATGCTAGAGCTTTATATTTTAGAAGTTGGGAAATACCCAATAACATTGTAATCGAGACATGAGGTAAGTAAAACACGGCGGATTCAAATAGAAAGCTACTGATAACGGATGACATTTATTCCGAACCCTCATCGACTGAATTTTGAAAGATTTTCAGGTAGGCATACGTTATTTATTCATGATTTATCTCGATTGTAGATTAGTAGGACATATTTTTCTCTCTACGTATAGGAACAAACTCCTGAACGGAGGATTAAACAAAAGGTTTTAAATAAGAACTTCGGTAAGTTCCAAAAACGTATATTTCATCACTTGTCCACCCCACGTGATTTTTCTTGCACAAAGTCAAGACGAAGGAAGAAAGAGGTCTAAGCCAATCAGAAGGTAGGATTCAGGTCTGTTGCATACCCTTCTCCCTTCTTAGGTAGTCGGGAGCTTTCGCTGACGTCATAAATAAAACCAGATGTCGGGGTTCGGATTACTAAAGGTCGTCAGAAACAAATACAGACAATAACAGTATCAACGTTTTTTGAAATTGCTGTATATAAAAGTGGTGGGTATGGAGGGGGAGTCCCATATATAAAAGTGGTGGGTATGCTGGAGGGCAAGACATGGGATGAAGTACATTAGAATGGGTTCCTGCTCTGTTGGGTGGAGGGGGAGTCCCATATATAAAAGTGGAGGGTATGCTGGAGGGGAAGACATGGGATGAAGTACATTAGAATGGGTTCCTGCTCTGTTGGGTGGAGGGGGAGTCCCATATATAAAAGTGGTGGGTATGCTGGAGGGGATGACATGGGATGAAGTACATTAGAATGGGTTCCTGCTCTGTTGGGTGGAGGGGGAGTCCCATATATAAAAGTGGTGGGTATGCTGGAGGGGAACACATGGGATGAAGTACATTAGAATGGGTTCCTGCTCT
Source organism: Actinostola sp. cb2023 (assembly GCA_033675265.1). Lineage (NCBI taxonomy): Eukaryota > Metazoa > Cnidaria > Anthozoa > Actiniaria > Actinostolidae > Actinostola > Actinostola sp. cb2023. Next base: position 10,565 of record JAUJYZ010000275.1, read on the forward strand.
GTTGGGTGGAGGGGGAGTCCCATATATAAAAGTGGTGGGTATGCTGGAGGGGATGACATGGGATGAAGTACATTAGAATGTATATGGGTTCCTGCTCTGTTGGATGGAGGGGGAGTCCCATATATAAAAGTGGTGGGTATGCTGGAGGGGATGACATGGGATGAAGTACATTAGAATGGGTTCCTGCTCTGTTGGGTGGAGGCGGAGTCCTATATATAAAAGTGGTGGGTATGCTCGTCGTACCTTTTAGGGTTAAAATCAGTTTGTTATGGCTTAGAGTGTTGAATCGACCGCCGTTGGAGTTCTTCCGGTACCTTTAACAGTATTTGTCCGTAAATAAACCTATAACCTATTACCACCTTAGGTGATGACATTATTTGTTGCCACGCCCACAAGGTCGAGATTCTGGTACCTTTAACAGTATTTGAAGGGGTGCCCATGAAAACTGCGTATGTGACTATTTTGATGATTTTCAAAATGTTATGCAATTGCTTCAAAAATACACCTACTGGCTTATTGATACCTATATAAACATGATTTGGTCATTTTTAGATCGATTACACTAGAAAAAGAGCTTGTTTTGCAGTTTGCCGTTTTTCATAGAAATCAAAAATGCGTGTTTTTGACGTCATGACAATGTGCGACATTTGACTTTGATTTTCTTCCAAAATACATCATTGTGAAACAAAACGCCACTTGCTCGGCAAACTTCCATCTCTCTTCTTGATATATTCGGGGATTTTCAATTCGACTATTTCAGAATCCCTGTTGTTTTCCAACGCACGACCGAACTGCATTTGTCAGTGACATTCCGTATCTCCATGATTAGAGAAAGTTTATAAAGTCTTTTATCACCCGGGCCTACAGGCAAACTAATGCACCGGTTGCATTCTTTACAAGTCCAAAGTCGCCAAAACTGCCTTAGTAGGTCCTCGAATCCACCACAGAACGACCAGAGACAACAACTTGCACTCAGCTGAATCCGCCATTTTGCAAATCTGGCGCCGTGTTTTCAGATTCAGTTTCATCGTGAAATTGCACCTCGCCCCTTATTTCTTCCAGGAGAATGGCCTCTACCACCAGTCAAGCTTAATGATGCTGTTCTGGGGGCTTCTGTGGTGAAAACATGGCAATAAAAGACTTTAAATTGTGGCAAAGTGGCCCAGTTCTGCGAAGCACTTCCAGAACCGATATAGTCCATGAGCCAGGTTTTTTTTTAGTACCATATCAGGGGGCAAATTCTTAGTAGTACTATTTTGATTATGACCTTAAAGTGTGTCAAATGTCATATGATAGCCTTCGCAAAATTGTAGCGGGCTCTAATTATTCGCAATTTAAGTTTCTCCCATATATCCTTCAGCATGAAAACGAGGCTCGCACAAATTTGACCAAATAAGCGGCGATTTTTACGTTTTTAAAATGAAAACGTCAACGAAATTAGTTGTTAAAACAATATATGGCTTTTTACTGTACGTATGTAAAACAATTTATCAGAAAGAGGTCACATGACTACTTTTTTCAAAAATTATATATGCGTATAATCCCCTTAGCTTATTTATTTATGTTCGAAAAAAAGTGTTACATGGAGCACTTGCTTATATTTGTTGTGAATTAGCCGTGTTGTGGGAATGTTCCGACTTGATCTGGAATACTAAATTTCCCATCAATCACTACTGTGGAAGGAGCCAGGAGTCATGATATTTAGTATCCACTGAAAGTGTGTAGTTTTGGGGGGTCACTGAAAAGCATGTTAAGTTTGAGTGGGGGCCACCCAAATACTATTATTGCAAAATGTAAAATCCCCATAGCCAAGGCTACTAAAGTTCATTTTCTACTTTCGTTTTATATGATACAGTTGAGTTTTGTATATCAGGGCAATAAAGTCTTTATACTTTCAACTCTTCTTCCTATAGCCTGTATCTGTATCCTTGAACTAGCGTCCTTTGCTGCTGCTCTGATGCTTCGTCGTTACTCTGGTACATCTGTGATTGGTACTCACCAGAGGTTGACAGGTGCCTTCAGCTCTAGAGAGCACACCATGGTCGCCCTTGTGGAGCAGGGGGTTACTCCCCTGACCACACCATCTCTTCCTTTGATATGCCATTCACATCTGTGCCTTTGTTGATACGATGACTCTCCATAAGACTATGGATGTACTCTTTCTTCCATCTCTGACACACATCTTGTCCATCACTCTATGTCTTCTAAAGTGTGAGCATTTTGTCCCCAGCTGATCATGACATTGGGGTTAAAATCTGCTCTTCACCAGCATCACTCTCCACGTACGTTAAGGGACAGTTATTCGTGTGTCTTTTGATGTCCATGATTACTGCTTCTACATATAGTTGCTCAAAAGTCAAGGTCCTTCCCATCGTCTTGTATAAGGTCTTTGATGTCTAATGATCTCTGATCAATCTCTCATACATTCCTCCCCACCATGGGAACTGAATATGTTGAACTGCCATCTAACTCGCGTTGCTTTCTGATCCACGTGAAGGTTACTTTGAAGACGACAGCAGCGTTGTCTGACACAGTGAGTCATGGTCTAGTACGTCGGGTGACAAACGTGTTTAGCTTCCTCTGGAACTTGTCGGCAGTTTGAGATACGGTCATCTCCAAATGTACAGCTCGTAAAGTAAAGACTAGAATATAGCACTTGCCTCCCTCTTTCTTGTGAATCTTGTATTTCAATGGTCCAGCGAAGTCAATCCCTGTGATTTAAAACGGGCTGTCTCCCTCAGTGAGAAATTCAGGTATGTCAAGTGTTGTTGTTGCCGCATACTTTGCATATGTTGCAACTAATTTTGACTTTCTTGACTTTGGAACTCAACTGCGGCATCCACCACTGCTCTTTAACTGTTGCCATTGTGTTGGCGACACCCAGATGGTTGATGCTCTTATGCACATGCCTTATCGACCTCTTCCGTGAACACTCCTCCTTCGACGTAGATCGACCTTCCAACCTGGGGTCTCTAGGTTGGACAGTCGTTACCCAGTGGTCTCTTGTGTCTGTGATCGAGGTATTCCTTCTTCAATGGGCTTGTTTCTTTCCCTCGGGATGTCTTTCCTCTGGCGCTGTTCACACATCATTGGGCCGCCCATGCGATGGTACGCAATGTCTTCCAGTAGCTGTTCATTGTCCCACTCGTCTGGCTCATGCACGTTTTGTGGTGAAGAAAGCTATTTCAGTGCCTGCTTTATATTCCTCGTTCACGTTTCTTGTCGTCTCAAGTTTTGGTTGCTCCGGCCACTGTCCATGTCAGGCAGTGGGGCAGTATTTCCACATTATATCAAGCTCTTCTGTGGTTTCTGCTAACTTCAGGACACAATTGGAAACAAACACTTTCCACACCTTATGTACTGGGTTGCAAATCCAGTAAAGAGCCACCATATGCTGTCCATCCAAACTGTTCTTGAGGATCATGCAAACATTCTTCTCAAGATTCGCCACTCACCAGTTCGAGTTATGCAATTAATGTTGTGTTTCGTTTTGAAATCCTAGATTTTGATGTCAGCAATCCCAACCTGACAATGCACATTGAGTGTTCAACTACTGCGATTGTAACCGCTGAACAAGCTGTTTTGCTGGCATCTGCAAACACGTGTAGATGCACAATGCTGATCTCGTTTACTCCTCTAGCTACACTAACTTATTGGCACATGTACGTTTCTCAGCTGGTTGGTACATTTTAACCACTCATTAGTTGCCTTGTTTGAGACTCCAGCATTCCAACCAACGTACTCGTCACACACGTCTCTGTAGATCCCTTTACCTTCGACTATGGTGGGTGATACTTCGACCATGGTGGGTAATATTATTCCAAGTGGGTCATATACGCTGCTGAGTCGACTCAATAATATCTTACTCTTTTTCACTGGTTGGTTGTCACTGGTCTGGTGACTGGTCTTGATTTCTGCCTTAATTTCAAGTACTTCTTCTCTCTTATACCACTTTTCCAATCCAGTTTTCTTGGAATGTCTTCGCCATCCTGCTCCAGAATTTTTGTTGATCGACTGATTAAGCCAGTGCGATGGGTTTTGCAAGGTATTCGGACCAGCGTTGGAGAGGGAGAGTGTGTGTGTTTTATGGGGGGGGGGGGGGGGGGGGTTGAAGGGAGAGGATAGGGGTGATGTTGCCAGGGGGAGGGGGGGGGGTTTGGTAGGGGGTGACATTGGGATATGGGGACTGGGGGAGAGTGTGAATTTGTGGGGGGATGAAATGTAGAGAGAAGAGAAGAAAGACGGAAAGAGCTGGAAAGTATGTAAATGTATAGGGTGACAAGTAGAGGAGTTGATTTTTGATTACCGACTGGTTAATCCTGAGGGATCCAAGGGGGGGGGGGATCCAAGGGGGGGGGGGGATATCTCAAGGAAAAAAGGTGGAATGGGGGTGGTGGGGGATTATGGGGGATTCAAGCTACTGTGATTGTCAGTGTAAAACTGTGAGTTTTTAAAGCAAGAAGTGGGGGCAAGGGTCAAACGGAAATGTGGTACGATAGGGATCAGCAAACGTAAATGTTAAAAGCCTACATGGTGATGGAAGGACGTACCGACGACCTTAAGATAGTGACACATAATATATAGACGTATGTCGGTAGAATTATAAAAAAAGCGGAGGGAATTGTATAAGAAAAGAGGTAAAGAAACGTGTAAACTGATGGGCATATTAGGAGAAATGGATAGGGCTATTATAGGAATTGAAAATACTATAGGAGTGAATGTGATAAGAAAAGGTTCGGGTCGGTAATGTACCCGTTATGCTATATACATTGTAACAGTGTACTAGAAGTGAATAAAATTGATATGAATTTAACAAGGAGGGATAAAACTGACATAAATGCTGTGAGCGCGTTTGTAAACTAAGGTATTCAGATACATGGATTGGAATGTGTATAGTGATAATAGCGCATGGTATGTGAAGAGATAAGGCGTTAGACGCGCTAAAAATAGCGTGCGAAGTAAAATATAGTCAAAAATGTGTTGGTGAATAATGGAGAAGCCAAGCTAGAAATGGAGTAAAATATGAAATAAGTGATGCTTGAAAGGCAGCGTGGGGGGTGGAAGGGAAGCTGCAGGGTTTACAAAAGTGGTATATATAATGAGGGAGATGTGAGCTCACAATCCAAGGAAAGTTAGAGAGTGGGAGCCTCTGTCCAGTGCCCACTGGGACTCTTTCAAGTATGGTTGTTACTGGCTCGTTGAAATCTCTTTAGCTCTTATACCACTTATTTATTTATGTCGCTCATTGTTTTCATGAGCTTGTCTACGTAAGTCTCTTCTCTCAATGATACTACTGTTTCTTGTAGATACAGTTCGTACAAATGCTATAGAGTTGTTTTCGTATGAGTGGGAAACCTACCGCACAGAGTTACGGACTTTATAGTTCTGTTCAACCAATCACAGTGCGCAAAATCACTGTTCAACCAATCCGAATGCTTAGATACAGCACGGTCACCGCACGACACCATCACTGCACGGTACGAACCGTACCGTAACCACTTTCCACTCCTACGGGAAAAAAACTATTGTTCCTCATACGAAAACGACTCTATTGTCCATGCTGCGATCACAATTGAAGTAAACTATAATAAAGCCGACTCCATTTGAACCAATTTAGCTCGAATTATGGAAAGAGCAGCGTCTGTATTGAACTGTCACTTAGATAACTAATACCAATATTTCTACGTACAAATATACCAAATAAATATGAGCAATTAAGTTGGCAGGATTCTAGTTAAAGTGATGGTGATATTATTCACCTTTGCTGGGGATCGAAGCACTTAGTGTCGATTTTTGACAAGCAAATAAATAATTTCCTCAGTTTTACCTATGCACCAATAACAAAACCTTCCATTATATGCATCAAATTATCAAGGAGCCTTAAAATGTAATTATAATTAGATAATAATCTTCAATTTCCACCTTCACGTGTCGTTTGTACACCAAATCACGTTACCATAGCAACCAAATGTCACTTGCTGATCTCTATTTGGGCTAATATTGTAGACTAACATATTCAGAAGTCAAGCATCAACAAAACATGTCATTACAACACAAATAGACATAGTAAAGTACAAGTTATCAGAGATAACAATGGAGAGATATTGCCAAAACGTACAATCAATGGGTCTGAGGGGTGTATATGTTACAGGTCAAATTTAATTTCAGGTCATTTTAAATTCAACCTAGGTTGAATTTTTTTAACCTAGGTTGATTTTTTTCAACCTAGGTCATATTTTGAATATCTAAGATTCTTAAAAGGGATTTGTTTTTGGGGACTCATTAAAAAAACAGGGGCTTGGATTTTTTTAGGGGGTTCTCAAAAGAACTAGATGACTTCCTGGCACCCACCCCTCCCTTCATTCTCTCCCTACCTATCCCTCCTTTCCTGTCTGCCTACATTATTTCTGTCTATCTGTCTATTTATACCATATCAATTTTTGTCTTACCTTGTCTGGGACTCGAACTCAGAACTCTGACTGTAGACCAGCGTTGACCAGCGCTTTAACCAACTATGCCATCGAAGATTTCGATGTCGGATTAGCATCATATTTACATTTTATTAATGTTATTCGTTTTCCATATGTCATGATGTCATTTAAATTCACGCATGCGCGCTAGATCAAAACACGGACTTGGCAATATGGCGGTTCGCGAACCATGGGTTGATCGTGAGGCTTTCTAAAGAGAAATAACAACCTGAAACAGGAAACTAAAAGTACAAATTCGCTTGTGACTTTCGTACTTTGTACTTGACAGACAAATTTTATGAAAAGGCAAATAAATTCCTTAGTGGTGCCTCGTTCAATTCACGGACGGCCGTGAGTTGAGTTTGTCATCCGGTTCGTTCTCTCCCTTGCTTCGAGGGTTTTTCGCTGGGTACTCCCGTTATCCTCCCTTGGTAAAAACGAACTAGTGAGACAAGTGTTGGGTGTACAGAATATAGAATGTAGTAAGAAGTGAGTGTGAAAGTCGTGTCCCCACTAGCAGTACTGATATAAACACTTGACACGTTAAACATGGTATTTATTTATTTATTTTACTAGTAGCAGTTTGTATTCACATCAATGCGTCAACACTTCCGTGTCTTGCTCTCTAGTACAACGAAGCAGCTTGTATTCACGTCAACGTGTCAACGCTTCCCTGTCTTGCTCTTTAGTAGAACGAAGCAGCTTGTATTCACGTCAACACGTACCTGTATTGCTCTCTAGTAGAACGAAGCAGATTGTATTCATTCCTACCAAGTCTACCCCAATCCTAACCCTAAACCTAAACCTAACCCCAAGGTACTTGATTACTATAGCCTTCCCCAATACTAACCCTAAACCTAACCCCAAGGTACTTGATTACTATAGCCTTCCCCAATACTAACCCAAAACCTAACCCCAAGGTACTTGATTACTATAGCCTTCCCCAATACTAACCCTAAACCTAACCCCAAGGTACTTGATTACTATAGCCTTCCCCAATACTAACCCTAAACCTAACCCCAAGGTACTTGATTACTGTATAGTCTTCCCTAATACTAACCCTAAACCTAACCCCAAGGTACTTGATTACTATAGCCTTCCCCAATACTATCCCTAAACCTAACCCCAAGGTACTTGATTACTGTATAGTCTTCCCTAATACTAACCCTAAACCTAACCCCAAGGTACTTGATTACTGTATAGTCTTCCCTAATACTAACCCTAAACCTAACCCCAAGGTACTTGATTACTATAGCCTTCCCCAATACTATCCCTAAACCTAACCCCAAGGTACTTGATTACTGTATAGTCTTCCCTAATACTAACCCTAAACCTAACCCCAAGGTACTTGATTACTGTATAGTCTTCCCTAATACTAACCCTAAACCTAACCCCAAGGTACTTGATTACTGTATAGTCTTCCCTAATACTAACCCTAAACCTAACCCCAAGGTACTTGATTACTGTATAGTCTTCCCTAATACTAACCCTAAACCTAACCCCAAGGTACTTGATTACTGTATAGTCTTCCCTAATACTAACCCTAAACCTAACCCCAAGGTACTTGATTACTATAGCCTTCCCCAATACTATCCCTAAACCTAACCCCAAGGTACTTGATTACTTAGCCTTCCCTAATACTAACCCTAAACCTAACCCCAAGGTACTTGATTACTGTATAGTCTTCCCTAATACTAACCCTAAACCTAACCCCAAGGTACTTGATTACTGTATAGTCTTCCCTAATACTAACCCTAAACCTAACCCCAAGGTACTTGATTACTATAGCCTTCCCCAATACTAACCCTAAACCTAACCCCAAGGTACTTGATTACTATAGCCTTCCCCAATACTAACCCTAAACCTAACCCCAAGGTACTTGATTACTGTATAGTCTTCCCTAATACTAACCCTAAACCTAACCCCAAGGTACTTGATTACTATAGCCTTCCCCAATACTATCCCTAAACCTAACCCCAAGGTACTTGATTACTGTATAGTCTTCCCTAATACTAACCCTAAACCTAACCCCAAGGTACTTGATTACTGTATAGTCTTCCCTAATACTAACCCTAAACCTAACCCCAAGGTACTTGATTACTATAGCCTTCCCCAATACTATCCCTAAACCTAACCCCAAGGTACTTGATTACTTAGCCTTCCCAAATACTAACCCTAAACCTAACCCCAAGGTACTTGATTACTATAGCCTTCCCAAATACTAGTGTTAACCCTAAACCTAACCCCAAGGTACTTGATTACTATATAATCTTCCCTAATACTAATAACCTAGGTTGAAAAAAATCAACCTAGAAAAAAATAACCTAGGTTAAAAACATTAAAAAAAATTCAACCTAGGTTAAAAAAAATGACCTGAAATTAAATTTGACCTGTAACATATACATAATACCTTGAAATCCAATGAAAGCTACATCGTAGACAAGGCTATCATACATCAAAATAAACTAGAATCATTAGGGATTTCAAAAATGCATGATAGAATTTGCCCCCCCAGATGGTACTAAAATGCTATTTTTGAGGTCTGGGCTCATGGACTAATAGCCACGCGCCACGAGACAACTTAACCGCGTGATAGTTTGAGCCCGCGAGCTGTCAAGATTTCCATGGCAACAAAATTCGCTAAAAACTTCTAAAATCTCTGGAAGTGAAAGGTGAACAACACGGTACAGATCACTGACGCGTAAAAGTTTCCTAATTTGCATATTTTCACAAACTATCCTGACGAATTCAAGCAGAAATTAAATATACTGTAGTGCCCAAAATTCAAGTGTAATCGATCTAAAAACACCAATTCATGTTTATATAAGTATTTAGAAGCCAGTAGATGTATTTTTGAAGCAATTGCTTAACATTTTGAAAATCATCAAAATAGTCACATACGCAGTTTTCATGGGCAACCCTTCAGTTTTTTAATTTAATTAATTGGCAAGGGTTTTTTTCAGTCGGCGCAAGGTTTTTTTTCAGTTGGCGCAAGGTTCTTTTTCAGTCGGCGCAAGGGTTTTTTTCAGTTGGCGCAAGGTTTTTTTTCAGTCGGCACAAGGGTTTTTTTCAGTTCAGTGTCGCAAGCAGTTTTTTAATTTGGCGCAAGGGTTTTTTTAAGTTGGCGCAAGTTTTTTTTTAACCCATTGACTCCTACACCGGCCGAAACCGGCCGTAAACATCGATACTGCTTTGAAAAATTCTAACTTTCTGAATTTTCGTAACATCGATCTCATGGCCAGTTATTAGTGACAACTAGATAACTCTTCATATTTTAACCTCAAGTAAACTGACTTACAGGTCCGATTTCTGGGCATTAGTTCAATTTGTTTGCCATAAAAATCAAAAAATGCGTGTTTTTGACGCAATTTTACACCTCGAAAATGAACGACATTTGACTTGGATTTTCTTCCAAACAACATCCTTGCGAAACAAAACGCCACTTTCTCAGCAAACTTACATCTCTCTTCTTGATATATTCGTGAATTTTTCCCTCTCTCTTCCTTAAAGTGCACCTAACCCCTGTGAGATTGTTTTAAAAATCTATTCAATATAAGCTGAATAGTTGTTGGGTTCAGTATTTTGTGATTTGAACCTTGCGTTTATGAGTTATAGAGGTTTGAAATCTCAATATGCAAATTTGATGACGTCTACCCAGGAATCATTTATTATACAAAAACGCCCTTGTGCTGATTATTGACATTTGTAAACTTACAGAATATTTTCACAGTCTTTATAAATGATTTTATAACTTTTTTGCCCATTTCAAAAAATAATTTCTTCTTGAAAAAGTCTAAATAAGTTATGGCAAATTCCTGGGTAGACGTCATCAAATTTGCATATTGAGATTTCAAACCTCTATAACTCATAAACGCAAGGTTCAAATCACAAAATACTGAACCCAACAACTATTCAGCTTATATTGAATAGATTTTTAAAACAATCTCACAGGGGTTAGGTGCACTTTAACTCGCCGAACAATAGCCATTTCCTTAGGACCACCTTCGCTAACACGTGTTTTCCTTCTGCACGCCCGAAAAGGATGCCGGGAACATCCGGGAATTTTCGACAGAAATCCTCCCGCCATTTCCTTTTTTTAAGAGTGTCGAGCCACTCGGTCCTACAGGCAAAATATTGCACCGGTTGCATTCTTTACAAGTCCAAAGTCGCCAAAAAAGCCTTTGTAGGTCCTGGAATCCACCACAGAAAGACCAGAGAGACGATTTCACAGTTGAGTCCGCCATTTTGAATTTTGAAACGGCACTGCCAAAATGTGTTCGTGAATTCGTATCTAAACTCCTGATTTCTTCCAGGAGAACGGTCTCTACCACACCCAGTCAAGCTTAATGATGCTGTCCTGGGGGCTTCTGTGGTGAATAATGGCTATAAACACTCTAAAAATGCAAAATTCGCCGCTCCTAGTAGCTATGAGCTGCTGTTCCTCGTGGAGATTCACGACAAGAGAAAGATTACGTCAAAACCTGAGCCCGTGGGCTTTCAGAACTGTCAAGATTTCCATGGAAACCCCTTATATGGAATCGAAATTTCCTATGACGTGTTAGGTCCAGAAAATCGCTAAAAAACTCAAAATAGCTCAGGAGCGAATGGGTTAAGTTGGCGCAAGGGTTTTCAGTTGGGGATGGGGATGGGATGCGTGTGATATACAAGGCAGTTATATACAAGGCAGTGGCTGCATGTTACAAGGGTATGCGTACAAGGTAGTGCATGAGTGGGTGTTACAAGCCAGGGTATGCGTGTTATGTATATACAAGGCAGTGGCTGTTACATTTAGCAGGGTATTGTAAGGATACATCAATCTGAATTGACGCCTCCTTCTGTTCGTGTATCAGAAACCAATGACATACCTTGACAAAACTAGTGGCGGGCTAGGCACCATCCAGGCTGTGTAGCTTGTATCGAAATGCATGGCAATTGTCTGCAAAGAATGATACATACCAGGATTCGGTGAAAGTCCGTCGAAATTCGGAGATTATATATAACGAAGAATTTCGGTTTATTTCTTGCTTTTTTCTCAGAACAGAATGTTAATATTTGAAATTTATTGATAGGGCAGTGCCACTTGTCACCACAGAGGCGAGAAAACGGCTTCTTTTGCAGTGAGGACTTTTTTTCTAAACAACATCCGAAGGACATCCGAAGACCTCCACCGGAACGTATTTGATATCCACGACCAAATACAGCATAACTACTCGGAGCTAAATAATGACCAAAGGTGTTGAATCAGGGTAGTATATATTTTATATATTGGATATTGCAGTATTTCGTATTTCTGTGGTTTCCGTGGTTTCCGCGGTTTCCGTGGTTTCCGTTAAATCTAGATGCCGCAAGAAAGTTGAGGATTCTGTTCTGTTTTTGAACAAAAATTTTGTTGAGAACATTTTATATAGAAAATAGAAAGCCATCTTCTGTTTATTTCATGATATAAAAAGTCAAAAATTATGGAGCATTGGCTGGAAAAGATCAAAATACTCCATATTTTATTATTATTATTCTGAAGTTGTTGTAAACGTTCGAGTTAATTAATATTCAAAAACACAATAGAATTTTCATCTTTCTTCCCATTTTGTTCAACGTTCTTCTTCTTTTTGTCAACAATCCATAATTTCGATGTATCGCATTGTTTTCAACACCAAAGTCAAAGAAACGCCATCGAGGGCGCACTCAACTAGCTGTTTGTTTTCTTCAGAATTTTTGTCGTTTTCAGTAAAATACTCCATATTTTTTTACTTAACTCAGTTTTAGTTCCTTGATTGGCTCGCTGGTATATACTAAAACAATTGTTTTCTTTACTGTCGGTGAATAGCGTGGTTTAAATTTACCTCGCCGCTTCGCGTCTCGGTAAATATTCTACCGCTATTCAGCACCTCCAGTACAGAGAATAATTGTTAAATCTAATAATATCTAATCATACTAACATACTGTAAACAATGTTCGGTAGTGCCGTCGTGTACCGGTTAACAAAGAACAGTGTTCACATGCAATGGAACAATGTGTAAAACAAACGACTTTACACTCTGCTATTCCGGCATATTTTATTCTAAAACACAACAGAATCCTCAACTTTCTTCCCAATTTGATCAGCATTCTTCTCCTTTTTTATCAGCAATCCACAAAGTCGAGGAAATTATTCTATTTCCCAGAGTTCTAAGCGGCTGTTAGGACAAGTTTTTATTGGTGGATTTCCTGTGTGAGGCCTGGTTCCTGTACTGTTTTACGTTCTCTGTTGTACTTGTCTTGTTGATGGAGAGAATTATGGATTTAGAACTTCGACAAATACGTGTTCATTCCAAAGACAAAGTTGAGATTGAAGATATCAGCACCGTAAGTTAAGGACTAGACGCTCTTCTAGCGTGAAGTCGGGCTTCTAAATGAAATGTAACCTATTTGAACTAAATATAGATATCTTATAGTGCGATTGAAACAGTTTTTGGTTGCTCGTCGTTGCGTGACTCGAGCTCGATAGAACATGCTTTCCTTGCAATTTCAGTACTGCGAACTTTACAGTATATACTTCACGCTACTAGAGCGTCCTGTTTCAATCTAAATTTAGATTTAGACGAGAAAAGACTTATATTTTGGCCCCTTGACCTCCGGTGCTTTCCCTGATTGGTTTGTGCTTTCTAATCTTTCTTGGCCAGACTTCATGTCTCCTTCGGCTTTAGCTCGACGTTGACGCGTACGGAGAAAAATAATAAAAAAACAAGACGACATACTAGTAACCTTCCTCCAACTGACAAGGTTTGTGAAGAAACCATGTTGTTAGAGCCTTGGGTGATTATGCATGACTCGGTAGAACATGCTTTCTTTGTAAAATCGATTTCACAAACTCAGCGAATCATAGAAATGACAATAGTTTATTTGGTGCCATAAATATATCCATACCAAATACAAATATAAGCTTAAACAAGACGACATATTAACCTTCCTTCGACAAGGTTTCTGAAGAAAGAGGACGATGTGCGATGTCTCGTGTTGATATATAAGATCATGTTGTTGGTCGGTGATTATCTTAGCGGCCGACAGGGCGCATGCGTGCTTTTTGGGGTCGACGACGACGACGAACGCTTCTCATTTCTAGAGTCGGGTCTTCCACAGGAAGCCCGACTAATAAAGTCAATATAAACCTTGCATCTCACCCCGGCTCCGCGGGAGCTTAACTCGTGTAAGCTTTAATGTATTAGCTTACAATGTAGTTGAAATGTACATGTACATATAAAAAGCTATACACTGCATTATCCTATACATATACATCTCAGCCAATCAGAGCTCACCATTTCTATGAAATACAGAGTGGTATTTCATAGTTTGAATTAGCCAATCAAAACGTAAATTTTAATTTTTCATGTAATATGTATAGGATAATATGGTTATTCCATGGTTTTCTATGGAATACGGGCGGAAATTTCACTAAAAAAATATATTATTTTAGTATACAACTCGCCTAAAGGCTCGTTGTATACCAAACAATATAATTTTCTCGTGAAATATCCGCCCATATTCCATAGAAAACCATGGAATAACCAATAAATATACCCGGGAATATAAAATTCAAACTGACTTGTCAATTTATCTTAATAATAATAATAATAAATATATATACATATACATGTACATTATGTTTTGTATTTCATCACAGGTAAACTTGAAGGCTGATGAGAACTCATTTTCATCAGGTCCATGCCTGCACAATAAAAAATTTGCTAGTGTTTTTATCCCTTGTGTTTTTCCTCTCTTCTATCTCGCTGGAAATGTGTAAGTTTTGTTTGATTAATACGTGTTCAACATTATACACTGAAATTTAGTTATTCTGACCTTGTCTAGTGACCTCAGAGGCCTGGGGGGGGGGGGGGGGGGGGACTTGGTTAAAAAATGGTTAGGTATGTGCGGCGAGATGTTCAGACCTGCATGGACCCTGTTTTTGGAATTGATCACTCGAAAACCTGGATTTACAAATTTCTACTTACGATCTGGTACGATGCAGTCTTCAGGATATTTTGCCAGACTAACACTCTAACACCTTTACGTCTGCAGCGTTTTACTGAAACGCCGATACCACATTATACAAATTATTAAAAATTAATAAATGTTTTTTAGGCTATAACCTGGATTAATGATTTTTATGCATGAAATTCATTTAACCTGGATTAGAGAATAAAATGGCCCATAACCTGTACCCTGTACCGCCGCACATATATATATCATGTATCATGTAATTATTGGGAATACCCCCCCTCCCCCCCGTGCCTCAGAGGACCAACAACGATTCTTTGAATTGTGAAAATACAGTAATCTTGCAAGTTGAAGAGAAAATGTTGCTCACTCAGCATGCACATTTCCTTTGTTGCAAAGAGTAGCGAGGCCTTCTACATTTACTTTCTGCAAAAAAGACAATTTGTTGTGCACAGAGTGGTACAATTTACAGTGCTGCGCATCGTACCGTTGCCACTTAGATAAAGTTTTAGATAAGTTTTTGACATCTTTTTGACAACTTTGATTTGTACTTTTACCGTTCACCAATCAGCTTTTAGCAGCTTACTTTGATACAGCGATGGGCAGAGTTCGTAATAACACGCTAATTAAAATCTGATTGGTGAACGGTAAAAAGCACGATTCAAAGTTGTCAATAAGATGTCAAAAACTTATCTAAAACTTTATCTAAGTGGCAACGGTACGACGCACAGCACAGTAATACCAGCAACATTTTCTCTTCAACTTGAATGCAACAATGTTGCATGATAAGTTGCACGATTTTGTTGCCTGTATTTCCAAACCAAAAGGAATAAATGGACAAGTCTCTGTCTGTATATTGACTTGACTAACCTGTTCCCTAGTTACACCCCTACCAACCCATATCATGCCAGGGTTGCAGGCAGTCCTTGCATTATACAACTCTGTAATGTCTTAATGACTTTTTCAGGTTGTTTGGTGTTTCTGTTCTTTGTATCATGTGCATATACCTTGTAGGACATATATCCAAAGAAAGAAAAAGGTAAGTTACATGATTCATTGAACAAGTAGTTTTAGCCTATTAATTACACAATAAAAGCAGACTGCTCATTCGAAAATAGCAGCTCATGGAATGGGTACCGGTATATAAACGGCGAAAATACAATCGAAAAACGTCCTTAAGGATATGTTGATGAAGTGAAGGCGTATTGAACTAAACATAGAAATCTTAGTGCGATTAAAACAGTATTTGGTCGCTCGTTGCGTGACTCGGTAGAACATGCTTTCCTTGAAATTTTTGTTGCGTGACTCGGTAGAACATGCTTTCCTTGCAATTTACTGCGATTTCACAGTAGACTTTCACAAACTCAGCGAATCATGAATGACAATGACATACTAGTTTATTTGGTACCATAAATATTTCCATACAAATACCATATATAAACTAGACATTGCAGAGTGATTAAACAATGTTTGGATGAAGCGTAAATATGAGTTTACCTCGGCTCGGTGTAAAAACCTCACAACTGACGTAATTGCTTTTTCTCTTCACTGCGTGTATCACTGAATTCACTTCGTTCTAAGTTCTAAAGATTTCTAAACCCTTTGCAGTACTAGTACTGGATTGATAAATCCATATCTCTATGAATTATTATTAATAACTAGGCTACCTAACAGCAGTGAATGCTGACGGTGAATGCATTGTTTATAGTAGTTGTGGATAAGAGTTGGTGCACCGGAGAGCTTAGAGTGATTCCAATAAACCTGGACACTACTAATTAGCTGTCAGTGTACATTAGATGCAAAGTAACAAAACTGGACAACAAAAGAGTGAGTGTCTAGCCAGTTATGAAATGTTTTGTTTTATCAAAAGTGACAAGTATGCAAATTATTAGGCGAGTCTACCTTTCTTTGTTTTGAATAGTATTTGTCTATTTGAAAAAGTGGATAGCTTATGAATAACTAATATATTACTTCTAATTACTCGGCGTGGACTGCCTGTGGCAGACGCTGAGTTTTAAAATAGGCTTTTTAGTGTTAGAAATGTCCATTCCGATCCCGGCTACAGGAAGCCCAGGAAGAGCGTTCGAAAAAAAAATTGATTTCCTGGTCCGTTAGCGGAGTAACCGACCTGAAAGCAGGTCAGAATACTGATAGGTTGCCATTCTATTACATATCAAAAGCTCTTGATTGAGCGAATCGAGAAAGTATTATATTTTCGGCTGAAACCAAGTGATCGATTACGGGACTTGCACGACTTGCTGCCTTGTGAGCACTCAAAATATATCGATCCCAAAACACACTAAATATACCTCTTATCCTAAATTAAACACCTCACAGCACTCAAACAACTACTAATCTTTATATCTTGAGTATAAATCGAACTGCAGTCAGTACAAAATACAATTGAGCGTACCACAGGAAGCCCAACGCTTAAAAATTAACGGCCCAAAACAATTTTGCCAAAACTATTAGACAAAAACAGAGGATGTGTATGAAGTCAATTCATGGACAATATATTCATGTCGTCGTGTCTTCACGTCATCTCGTTTTGTCGACAAGTCGTCGTTGTACCACATCGTCTCGTTGTTTTTGTACTTCGTCCCGTCGGGTTCCGAAGTCGATTCGTCAACAATTTATCCTTGTCGTCGTGTCGTCTTTTACAGTCTTTTACCACTTCGTCTCATCGTTTTACCTCGTCGTGTTTTACCACGTCGTCTCGTCGTTTTACCTCGTCGTCTCGTCGTTTTACTTCGTCGTCTCGTCTTGTTTTTAACAGGTCGTCTCGTCGTTTAACCAAGTCGTCTCGTCGTTTAACCATGTCGTCTCGTCGTTTTACTTCGTCGTCTTGTCGTTTTACCACGTCGTCTCGTCGTTTTACCTCGTCGTCTCGTCGTGTTTTACCACGTCGTTTTACCTCGTCGTCTCGTCGTGTTTTACCACGTCGTCTCGTCGTTTTACCTCGTCGTTTGACCACGTCGTCTCGTCTTGTTTTACCACGTCATCTCGTCGTTTAACCACGTCGTCTCGTCGTTTTACTTCGTCGTCTTGTCGTTTTACCACGTCGTCTCTTCGTTTTACCTCGTCGTCTCGTCGTGTTTTACCACGTCATCTCGTCGTTTAACCACGTCGTCTCGTCGTTTTACTTCGTCGTCTTGTCGTTTTACCACGTCGTCTCTTCGTTTTACCTCGTCGTCTCGTCGTGTTTTACCACATCGTCTCGTCGTTTTACCTCGTCGTCTCGTCGTGAAGGCCAGTCAGCGGCTCTCCGCGCTGGTGCTTATGTTGGCTCATGTAAAATGGCGGAAATGCTGTCGGAAGTAAAAAGTTGGCTTCGTTCAAGTATAGAAGAAATACTCAGTCGTTTAAACGATCGAATGTTTGAAGACCGAAATGATTGTGACTATTTATGTGCATTCATAGACAGAATCTTAAACATATTGGCTAGGATTTCAGTGTTGTTTGACGATGACGTTCCTTCACAAATCTACTCTGGACTACAACAAGCAAGAAATGCATTGTCAGCCAGTATGAATACCACCAATAAAGGGCCAATATTTATTTCCACGGGGTGTCGTGGGCGAACTGAAATATTTATTTGTAAAGAACGGTTGGAAATGTACCTTGAACTTTCTTTCTCTACTTCCTTGATTGCTAAAATGTTTGGTGTATCAAGTAAAACTATTCAAAGACGGATTGCTGATTATGGACTACAGAGAAAATCGTTTAGCGATTTGTCAGATGTGGCGCTTGACCGTGTGATGTAGGTACTCTTCATGATAAGTTTTCTTGTTTGTTTGTCCCATCCATTCATTTTTATTTTGAATTAAGCTTAAGCTTATATTAATTGTGTAAACGCGCGTATTTTACAACTGTATTTAATATAAGCTTAATAGTTGAGTTTCACAGCCGGTGCAGCGGGGTGAACGTACAGTGAACACGGACAGATTTGTTACTCTCTTCGACAATAAGTTTGCTGATTATTGATCCTTCTGCAGATGTAGTGGGTAACTCCTACATGTAACTAGATGACTTAGTTACATGAAATAAACCAAACCAAACCAAACTGTTGTTATGGCTGCATGTGCAAGGGGTCATGTTCACTCCCAAATGATGGGGCCATGGCACCCTGCTACACTACTGTATTTACATATGTTCCAAGTGTAGATTGAGTTTGGCTAGATTGAAAACCCGATCCAGAGCCAGAAGACTGCGAAGTGGTCGTTGATGTAACAGACGTTATTCTTTCAATTCGATTCAATGCATCCTTAAGGATATCTTTCACTTCTTCCATCGTTTGTAGAACTGGCTCGTTTGACAACCAACTGAAGTGATGAACCATGTGCTTATCGTTCCCACAATTCCTCTGTTCTTTATCGGAACATACAGGAAGCCCAGAGAATGCTTCACGATTCTGCGCGCGCAAGCGAGGTCAGGGAAAAATAATAATATTTAGAATTGATCGTGTATATTGAGGACTACTGTAACTAATCAAGAGCAGGAAAAAAATATATTCTTTGCTTGAGAATTTGCATCTATCTTTGTAGTTCTTCTTACGCACTTTTAATTTAAAAGTCTAAGTTTTCTACTGAATTTCCGCTTGCGCGTGCAGAATCATGAAGCATTCTGGGAAACTACGAAAAGGTCCATACCCGGCTGTAAACCGAACGAAGCGACGAGACGACGTGGTAAAACACGACGAGACGACGAGGTAAATCGACGAGACGACGTGGTTAAACGACGAGACGACGTGGTTAAACGACGAGACGACCTGTTAAAAACAAGACGAGACGACGAAGTAAAACGACGAGACGATGTGGTAAAACGACGAGACGGCGTGGTCAAACGACGAGACGACGAGGTAAAACGACGAGACGAGGTGGTAAAACACGACGAGACGACGAGGTAAAACAACGAGACGAAGTGGTAAAAGACTGTAAAAGACGACACGACGAGATGACGACAAGGATAAATTGTTGACGAATCGACTTCGGAACCCGACGGGACGAAGTACAAAAACAACGAGACGATGTGGTAGAACGACGACTTGACATGTCGACAAAACGAGATGACGTGACGACACGACGACATGAATATATTGTCCATGAATTGACTTCATAGATGTGGGCTAGAGATTGCTAGAGTTCCAGCTGATCATCCTGCACTCCGAATTAACGCTCTATGAGCGTCTAGTTGAGATTTCAATGCGAATATTCACACGTGAAACTGACACATGGTCAGCCGGCACTAATCAGTTCAAATACGGTGATCTTCAACTACACAATTCCCACGAAAAGCACAAGATACGGTATCTGATGGGCTTACGAGTCAGGATATACCGGCTAAAGAAACATACACATGTACAAATTAATTAGGGACACATATTTTGGGCACGACATCGCAAAAAACAACTCACTTCAGGCTATAGCGTATGTAGGAGTTGGTGCGAAAAGCATGATGGTTCTTGAGAATTGCATGATGGTTCTTGGAAACTGCATGCCGGGTAAAAATCGAGATTTTTTCTGCCTATGTGAATGAATTAGAATTGCTTCCTTGCGCTCGCTCGCTGCGTCAGCAATAATAATAAGTGATGCAAGTGATGGATTTCGCCCTTGTCATTGGACAAATTGCTGATTAATAATGCATGAGTTTTTGAAAGGCTAAGTTGTACATTTTACTGTGTAATGCTCAAAAGTGTGACCATGTATTCACATACTTCTGTTATAAAATGTACTAGTGACTGTCATAATTAACCAGTCTTCCACATAGCTAGACGTTCTATTGTTTTAAGTCCAGGCAGAAGTACCGGTATGTGAATACATTAAGGGTGGTCACACTTTTGAATGTCGCACAGCAATGTCCTTTTTCAATCTAGTTATACACTCCTGTACAAATGAGATACACAAGATGTTTTAATAAGAAAGAAAGGAGTACTTAGCAATCACGTCATGTACATGTATACTGTACATCTTCATGTACTCATCTGATGGCAAACAATACATGTATGTTGCCATATTCTTTAAACCACCTCTTGAACATTATTGACCTACACCTATTTCATAAAGGTTGCAGCTTTATTTCCATGTCCAATAATATTTTTGCCTTAAAATGTGAGTCAGACAAGTCATAGATTTTTTGTTGTGTAGTGATGTCTAGACAACGTCTCGTTACGATTACTTTCGCAGTGCGGGTCAGCTTATTGACTTTGTTGAGTTTCTTGTAGAAAATACGTGATCATTCTCTAAGAGTATCTACCAGCAAGCTAGCGATCAGTTATTGACAAAATGACTTCAGTTTGTCATGAGCTTCGTCCGAAAGAGGAAGATTCCCAGTTCATTGAATCGAATGAGTCAAACGTGCACGTCTCGTATGAGCCTGCGATATACGTTTGAGCGCATGCGTTGTCATGACGACTTGCCAATTTGTGACGGACGAAGAAAAAGAAAGCCCATTTTAAAACTCGGCGTCTGCCACAGGCAGCCCGCCGAGTAATAAATAATAAAGAACTAGACGTTCTATTAGCGTGAAGTCGGGCTTCTAACTGATACATATCCTATTTGAAGTAAATTTAATATAGATATCGCAGTGCGATTAAAACAGTGTTTGGTTGCATATTTACTGATAGCATATTTATCTTCGAACTTCTCGTCTTTTGCTTTGATCCATTTAATGTATTAATTACTTCAGTACACAGTGTAAAGCTACAATGTATGCAGTTCCCAGCTGAGGCAATATGTGAGTTCATTTGAGCAATATTTGAGCTGTTTTGAGCTATATGTGTTTGTGAAGAAAGAGGTCGCTACTGTCTCATTTTGAGACGACGGCCTTCATTTTTAGAGTCGGGAATTCCACAGGAAGCCAGACTAATAAATAATTTTAGAATAAAGTGTAAAGAATTAAGTGGGTATTTCAAACATTGCCTGGTACACATACATGTAATATGTTTTAGATTATTATTAATTACTATCAAGTAAAGTCAGAATGCTGATGGCCCATTGTGATGTGAAAATGGCCCATTTCAAAATGGCCCATCAGTTGTAGGCATTGGGGACAAGTCCCATTCCTGAAAATTTAATCATATAAACCCTGCATTGTCCATTGTGCTCAAGGCGCCGTCCATCGTGCGAGACTCAGGTGCAGAGAGAAAGAAAGAACTCGATGTATGCGTTCCTTAATTACAAGCCAGCGGTAGACAAACCAGTCTCCAGACTCTCTCAGACTCAATCTTGTTCCAGAGTCGCCCTGGGGAAA
This sequence comes from Actinostola sp. cb2023, assembly GCA_033675265.1. Taxonomy (NCBI): domain Eukaryota; kingdom Metazoa; phylum Cnidaria; class Anthozoa; order Actiniaria; family Actinostolidae; genus Actinostola; species Actinostola sp. cb2023. Next base: position 32,254 of record JAUJYZ010000275.1, read on the forward strand.
AAAAGGCGTGGATTGAAAAAAAGTTACAGATTGAAAAAAAAAGTCGCTGTCCTTTCCAGGCCACCGTATAAATGATTGTCATATACATGATCAGATAATTATTATAACCAGGAAGTATGTTTATCTAAATTAAACTTACATTATGATATCCAACATTATAGAGAGATGAGTGTACCCTGTAATTTATTGGTGTAATTTCATTTATTTTATTACAGCACAGTTGTAGCATTTGTAATTAGCATGGTAGTACTTCAATTAACAACAGTCTACTGCCTTTTACCCTATGTATGGTAAGCACAAATATTTTATCATTTGACATTACTAATCTCAAACTCATTATGATATACAGTATCATTGTCATACTCATTAATTTATTATTCATGAGGTAACCAGCCAATCAAATGCACAGAATAATGCCACGTGATGTAACTGGAAAGTACGGAAAGTACTGGCGAGAGTAATTGGAAATATTTCCATTAACTGGAGAAAAAGATTTCCAGTTACTGGAAAAAATTCCAGTTACTCTCCAGTACTATAATTCTTTTATTTTTGAGTTTTGTTAGGGCCACAAGTTTATCAGTTTACTTCTATACTGTCACGTGTCACCCTCTTTAAATAAAGTCTTACTTATTTACTTACTTATCATGAGGGACAATTAGAATTAATCATCCCTCATGATTGTACATGTACATGAGTTCTTATCCCTCATATAAGAATCATCGGGACCTTGAACAGAGTAGTGGCAATACCACTCTGTCCGAATTCGCTTTAATCTGAAAGCAGGCTCTACTCCATGCTACTCCAGAGTCCAACATATGTGGGATACGATGTCCTCGACTCTGCGCATGAGCAGAGCATATGCCAAGACTAGAATTCTTGCTTTTCCGGGCTAAAAACGTGGAACTCTTTATTTATTGCCTTCATTGCATGTAATAATTAATAAAGGCGAGAATGAGGACTAGACTTCGCTTCGGACTGGATACCCGTCTAGTCCTCATTCTTGGCTTTGAAACATTACTTCAAGAGAACAGAACAAAGGACATGGCTAAATCCCCTAAAAGGAGGTTTGAAAATGTGATCATTATTTGCATAAAATAATGTTCAACTTTAACTTTGAATTTCTCCAAGAATGATTAATTTGGTTCGTACATTAGTTCAAACACTTGAAATAGTTTTGTCACAAAATACCTCTGCATGTCATTTTTGAAATCAGAGGGAGAGCTCCTTCTAATTAAAATTAATGTAATTATATTCCTTCACAGGAAATCACTATTCAACACTGGACTTGTTTTTATCTACAATGTATTCTTGATACTATCAGGTATTTATAAGTGAGATAATATATTTGAAATGAAAATGTTAGTAGGCAGTTCAACTTTTTGTTTAATATCTAATGATATTGATTGTAAAATACTTTGTTTAATTTGTTGATAGGTGGTGTTGGTCTTTTACAGTTAAAGCAGATGCAGCTTGAGGAACCATCCTTTGTTGTGGTACATGTAATAATTAACTGAATGATAGCCATGTATGCAAGAGACATTCTACAGTTATATAATTTTTCAAACTTTAATTATGTTCTAATGCTGTCGCTATTAATTGTAATTTCCCACAGCATTTGGAATATATTTTATTTGTCGCCTATCCAGTAACTGGTCAGTTTGTCATGACAAGTGTTTCTGCACTTTTTCTTGGATGGTGGACTGCCCCATTCTTTTGTATTATGTATGGGTAGGTGTAGCATCACATACAAAGTACTTTTCATAATGTGTTCTAGCAGTAAGTAATACTAATATTTTACTCACACTATTTCCAATTGACTAACAGTATGGGTGGTAATTAATTTGATCCTACATGTATATACTCATGACATAGCTATGATTTTACCTTTATTGTACATGACTATGGGACAAATGTATGCATGGCTGAATCAACTGACACACATGATCTCATAGGTTCTTATACATTTCGTAAAAGAATGTGCCCAATATGCACAAGAACGTGTGCAATATGAGACTGTACGTATTGTGTTAGTAACAGCTAGGCTTTCCAAAAATGTAAACAAGCGTGTGCTCGAGGAGAGTTTTCAAAGTGAAGGTTTTCGCAGTAATTTGTTGATCTCCACCAAAACACATGTAGTTTGTTCCTTTGACAAAATATATAATAAACAACTTATTAGTCAGCTAAAAAGCTAATACAGCTGTGAATTTTTACTCATCACTTACATTTTGGCTCACCTAAAGGGTTGCCAAAATACAACGTGACTCAAAACAATGTACACAGCTGTATATAAGCTGGTTAGCTGAAATGACTGAGTGTATACAGCTATTTCAAAAAAGGTTGGTGAAGGTTTTGTTGCATCTTGCATACAGTACCAAGCCCGAAATGTATTGTGGATCATATATAAATAATGTCAGCATGTACATACAGAAGAAAATATGCTGGCTCCATATTGCAAAAACAATGTTTGGAAAAATTCTCAGAGTCCATATTGTTGTGACCTTTCGCTGATTCCATTCACATCGCCCATAGTGCATTTCGGGCTTGGTATACAACATGCAAGATGCAACAAAACCTTCAACAACCTTTTTAACTCGTGGATTGCGAAGCATCCACGAGTTATTGGGATGAGATGGGGGAAAGTTAATATAATGCACCAAATTGTAAACTCGTTCCCAGGGCTCTCTCATTTCATACAAAACGGCGGCCATTGCCATTGTACTTCATTCTCGTACCCAGAGCCCACTCCTCATTTGGTTCGTCGCTGGCTCTGGGAAACCCTGAAATTTTAGCGAGTTTCATTGGCTGTTGAAATCAACAATGAATGATCGTATTTGATTGGTCCATGAGATAAACAAAGATTCAAACTTGCAAAGCGAACGAAGCGAATGACAGCGACGGTTGTAGTAATTTCATACAATATTATTTTCAAAAACTATCAGTACCTTTTTTGAATAATAAATCAATGGAAATGAGTGACTCATTGACTGTCAGGTAGACATAAAGTCGTAAAGGGAGACTAACAATACATAAATTATAAAAGTAAAGTAACGGCTACAGACACAATCGATCGTACTCACTTTGAGTACATGTATTCAAAGGAATATTTTTATAATTCAAGAGAAACAATAACAAAGCGGAAGACAGGAAGGTTCACATGCAAGATTATATTAGAACATGTATTTATCGTCCAGCCTTTATCGCAACAGAGCCAGAGAAGAACCGGTGATGAACGTCAAAGGGATTTTAAACGGCTACACGAAGATAAATGTACAAACTTGTGTACTTGTTACATTGTTTGAATATTCAAACCAACGTGAACACTACGTAGCCAGTAGACTCTTCCACAGTACCCGCTCTCTGCGGTCTTTAGTATGAGCATGCGCTCTGACGACTTGGTCGTCAAAATTTGACGACCGAGCAACAGGGTTTCCCAGAGCCAGCGACGAGCCAAATGAGGAGTGGGCTTTGGGTACGAGAATGATTGTACTGGCATCGACAGTATTTTATCGGACTTTAGGCATTCAACCCTGGAACTGATACCCTGAGAACCAATTAACTATGTATACTCTAAACAAACCAGTTTGCAAGCGACAAATACTCAGTGCTCTGATAGAGTAAAAAAAAACTACTATATGCTACAACACATCGAGTGAAGGATTCAGCGTATACCCGATTGTGCCGATCGAGTCGGAAGAAAGCCAAGTTTACAAAGCATTCAGGGAGGATTGAGGATGGAATATTAACCTATGGTCTACTCAGTGTCACTGACTTGAATCACATGGCAGTTTCCTTTGTCGTCTTCAAAGGAGAAAGAGAAGATAAATGTTGGAGTTCAGTTTATTAGTGGGACAAACTTAAAGCCGTTTTTGGACGCCTTCACTGAAGCGAATTAATAATAACAATAATAATAATAACCTTTATTAATGTGTCAAATTACCTAGCTTACACAAGTGTAAACTAATTGAGGACACCTATCTACCTAAAAATCTACACCCATACCCAAACCCAAAGCCCCACCTAATTTCCCCAACCCCTCCCCCCTTATTTAAAATCTATCTGGCGTAAAATATATTAAAATTTAAAATGTATCCTAACTAAAAATATATATATATATAAATAATATCATACATATTATCATAATAAATAATAATATATCGGGTATAAAGTGTTTCATATCATTGTTTCACTCTCTGCATGTACTAAGCTAAATATGTAGTAGTAGTAGTAGTTTATTATGCGTCATTATACGATTTATTGGTATATTTTCGTTCGTTTGGTATTCCTTTGTAAAAGCTATTACCGGTGTAAACATGGTGAACAACTCGATCGCCTTAAAACACTTTATTTCGAAGTCTATTGTAGATGAGAAATAGACACAACACAGATGTTAATCAAGTATTGAACTTTACTTCTTGAATGCATTTTACTTAATGTTCAAATACGTTTTCTCTCTAAGAACGAAATGTAAAACATACGGCACATTGATCACGAAAGATAACAAATATATATGACATGTGCTGGTTCCATGCTCAAACATGCCCTAACGTATTCTTCAAGGCGTTCCTCGTCACTCACATACGGGAATCCACGAGTTCACCAAATGGTGCCTTTGATTTGAAATAGCTGTATACACCTATTTCAAAAAACGTTAGCATCTGAATCTGTGACCTAAAAACACTCGTAGCCCCACTATTAAACCCAGCACAGGTCTTCACCTAAAGATCATGGCAGTAATTACAAGATACATGTAGATCTCACAACTTATACCACAATAATAATAAAGTTCTTGTGCATTAAGGCTGATTTAAACAGCACGGCTTTTGCCTACAACTGTCGCACACAACTAGCTTACAACATGACTTACGCACCATTTACACGGCTACAACTTTTAGCTCACGACACTACAAAATCGTGTACAACTTGTTCGGTTTGGATTTTGCCGCTCGAGTATCCTTGTTAAAATAATCTTTGTGGCAGCATTGGTACAATTCTCATCCTTGCCCCACAAGGTTACATCCTCGCCCCGTTCACGACAATGGTTACCATGGTGATTCACTACTACATTGTAGCTAGGGGTCTATCACTAATAGACCCCTTAGCGTAGCCAATCAGATTGCAGGATATGCGATAGACGACAATGGTTACCTATTATTATTATTATTATTATTATTATAGACCACTAGTTTGTTTATACTATGACAATTAGTCATTGAATGGTCCTGTTAGAGTGCAAACCATATGTCTGTGAAATAGTACTATTACTTTAGAAATAGTACTAAAATAAAGTCTTACTTACTTATTACTTACTTACTAAATACAAAAAATGTAGTGTTATCTCTATTGTTTTCTATTGTTTCATCAGTGCTATTTAGTACTAATTAGTTAGTACTGTTTCACGGACATATGATTTGTACTCTATACAGTCATGTAACTACTATAATATGATTGTCATAACATATGATTGTACTATTGTACATTGTAAGCAGTTGTAACATATACATTGTATGATCCACCCACAGGTTTTTGTTTGTCCAAGTATTTCTCGTTCCAAGCCAACCTTCTTTTCTTTACCATGAAGCTGTCCACAAAACTGGAGAAGAAATAATGCCAGATTGTGAGTTTTTATTTTTGTAGAATGTCTTTTTGTACCTAATAAATGTATGTATAAATATTACAAATTTGTTGGCATCTATTTCACAATTATTGTGAAATAGAGTAGGGGATTGTTACCCGGTTCAACAGCCTACTTCAAATTGGAGACATAACACACTAAGTAAACATACTAACTCCTCATGATTGTAAGCTGCTCGGCTGCCATATCTAGGCACCTTCATATGCAGCCCGAAAAAGTCCTCCATCAGGTTGTAAAGTGCATTTGATCATATTCCAAATGTTAAAATGCGCTATATAAGCAACAAACATTATTATTATTATTATTATTTGAATTCATATGGAAATACTGTACATGTAGATGTAATCATTTGCTGTTATTAATTTATTGATTTCCTTTTATAGGTGTTATTATTGGTCCACTGGAGAAAACTGTGCTTTTGTTCAATTTGTTAAGTGTTCCAGGATCTATGTTTATTGTTATTTACTTTGTGGAACTTTTACAGCTCATGACATGGGTAAGCAATAATAATTGTTATATACCAACTGTCAAAGTCCATTTTCCTCGTGCTCTGATTGGGCGAGCGGGTATCACGTGAACGTGAACAAGTTTTCATGTTTCCCTGGCAACAGCTCTCAGCAGGCAACAATATGTTGTGGACCGGCAATAACAAGACCGGAAGTTGGTTGAGCTTTGTAATTTGTGAGTTCATAAAGATCAGATTTGGAATAAAAAAATGTTTGTTCGTTAGTTACATCTTTTTGTTGTTCTTTGACAGTTGGTGTATTACAAAACACTTATTGACTGAGACCTCGGCTCCGCCTCGGGAAACATTCTCAGTCTCGGGACCACAAAACATTGTTTCCCTCGGTACCAGTCAATAAGTGATAACTACATGTACAATGTAGTTCATTGATATTATTATTCTAATATCTATAATAATCATCTTCATGTAAATGATATAATGTTTTACTTGCAAAGGTGAAACTTCTCTGTTGTGGCCTTCTTCCTGTGTTCATGTGTACTTGTTTAGACATTCGTGATGTCATCATCTCTCTGGATGTTTATCCAACAACAGTAACCAAAGTCAGGTGTTTATCTGGAATAGCTTGTCTAGTGAGTGCACATATATACATGTACCCTGTATGTCCTTGCTTGTGTCCCCGATTAGTGTACCACTTGTGGTAGGCTAGAAGACTGACACGTTAATAAAGTTTATGTTTTATGTAACTATGTATGTGCACTCTTAAGTCAGATGTTTATCTGGAATAGCTGCTGTCTGGTGGATATGTATATTTATCATATTATATGTAATGTATAATGTACATAAGTATTAACTGTTCAATTTATTAATTGAATTATTAAATTAAATAATGAGTAAAGAAAGAAAGAGAGAGAGAGAGAGAGAAATGAACTAGCTATTAAATAACATAGTTCTCATATAATTTATATTGGTATTTGAAGTAATAGTAAGTAGTACCGGTAATTAAATTAAACTATTAAAAATACCGGTAATTGCATGAATGAATTCATGAATAAAGAAAGAATGAAAGAAAGAGAGAAAGGAACTATATACAAATGTATATATATTGAAAGTTAAGTGGGAATAGTGACATAGAATAGTGTAGCAAATCACTTGTTCCAAGCTGACAAATGGCCAACTGTCGTTTGTTTGTTGGCCAACCGTCAGTAGTTTGTCGTCCCCGACAAATAAACGAATTTAGCACAATAATTGTTGGTCGTTTGTTGTAAAATAAAGTCTTTAAACTACATGTATTTATTTATTATCGTTTAATAGTTTCTGTTATTCACTCTCATGTGGTCAAGTAGAGTGATATCTGCACAAGTCTTGCCATTGTTAGCAGGAAGTGTTATTTTTGGTTTAGGGATTGGCATGACTGCTAAATCACCACAACAAAAGGTGAGGTTCCATACAATGATGATGATTACATTTTGTGTAGTGTTTGATTGTAAACATGTTGATTTTAGGGTCTCCATCAAATTTTAATGTCAATATTAATCATATTCTATGTGGTTTTGATCTGGTCTCTGGTCTTCAATAAGTATCCTTAACACTTGTGAATGAATTGACTTATTTAGTTAAATATTGTAAAGCGCTATTGGACTATTAGGAAATAGCGCTATAGAAATAAATTATTATTATTATTAATTTATTAGTTGTACATTTACCAAATATTTACCATGACACAAAGTATGATCATGACACTTCTACTGTGGCATGAAATAATATTTGTGCAATAATAATAATAATAATAATAATAATAATAATAATAATAATAATAATAATTATTATAATTATATAATAATAATAATGATATAATAATAATAATAATAATAATAATAATAATAATAATAATAATAATTATATAATAATAATTAAATTAATAATAATAATAATAATAATAATAATAATAATAATAATAATAATAATAATTATTATTATATAATAATAATATAATAATAAATAATAATAATAATAATAATAATAATAATAATAATAATAATAACACATTCTTGCATTAAGCACACTATACTTATAATGTCTCAGTGCACTTGATAACATAAAAATGAAAAAAACGTAAAAACAGTATTACACAAATTTTAAGCAAATAATACAAGTAATACCATGATCACCTCGGTTTTCATTGTTCCACGAGGAACATTTAACATCGAACATCCCTCGCGAAAGCTCTAAGTCAAGCATCGCTCATGAATATATAGTAATGAGGGAAATTTAGACTAAATTTCCCTCATTACTATGCATGAGGATGCAAGTCAGTCCCTCATACTGTCATTTCAGAAAACGTTATTGCCGACCAGCCTCACAACTACGCGACTAGACCGAACGGGAGTATGGGTAGAAATCACTGAGGCAATAAATTATTCGCTCTGGAAATTTATTTTCTCATTACCGAATGAATGTATACCTTCATGTTTTACGCAAGGAAAATAAGAGTTGGTGTCATATTGACTCATTTTCGGTCAAGGACGTTCCATGCTGTGACAATGTTCAGTCGTTTAACCAAACCACTCGCTAGCGTAGGTCTTCACTGTAAATTCGAGGCATGGCTAATGAGATATGCAGATTTAAAACCGCTTCAGTGATTTCTACCCATACTCCCGTTCGGTCTAGTCGCATAGTCGGTGAGGCCGGTTGGCAACAACATTTTCTGAAATGACTGTATACACCAGGTGTACACACAATCATTGGGACCCAAAAGCAAACTGAAGAGTAACTAATTGCTCTCTACTTATGGTGACTCGAGCATTGAAGACGTGTGGATTTTTCACACAATAAACTGTATAATTATATTATTCAGCAATTTTCTTCGGCGGCATAAATAAACCGAACTAATCTTCCATTTCTGATCTGTGTACCTTCAGGTACTCTTCTTTATACCGGTACTAATTTATACTCTTTCATTGTGTAAATGAAACAAAGATGTGCAACTTGAAGCATTCACCAGACTAGAGTACAGTCTATTCAAGACTCTTTCACAAAACACTATAATATATTCTCCTTTGCGCCGGTTAACTCAAGCCTGTAATTTTGTTCATTTCCTCGGTGATCATGGTATTACAAACTAATACCATGGCATATCTTTGGGATATTAGTGATTAAATGCCCCCTCAGCCTCGAGAGAGTCAGTAACCCTCCCTCGGCTTCGGGGACATCTAATCACTAATATCCCTCAGTGCCATGGTATTACTTATAAAAAATTACAAAACTTTATTGTAGAGGTACATGTACTTGTGACATCACTGCCATGCGCAGGATACACCTCGACTCATCCCACATTGGAGAGAGGTTTTGTCTTTGTAAGTAGGAAGCCATAAGGATATTTTTAACTTGCTGTCGGTGCCATGCAAAGGTATAACTCATATAGACACTGATGTTTTATTCATCAGGGCCCGGTTGTTCAAAAGGCGATTAGCGCTAACCCAGGATTAAATCTTATGAAAACTATTGGCGCTAATCCAGGATTAGCACTAATCGTCTTTCGAACAACCGGCTCCAGTGTTTTATCAGGTATAAAGATCCATGCATGTGGCCGATTGGACAACTCTGATTGGACCAATTGCTCATGAATTATTAATGAGTTTTAGAAGATATTTTAAATAATTATTGTAATTAGCTCCTAGATACACGTACATCTTTGGAACGAGCATCCCAGCTCAATGTCTCACATCTTTCGTGTTTAAGGTGGTTCCCGCATAATGAATGACCGGTTTGCCGTATTTATTTAACTCGCTCGCTCCGCGTCAATATTGCTTGGATTTTATTGTGCTTAACACAAATACTAATTCAACTATTCTGCCTTTCGACGGTGTATTCAAAATTATCATTGTAAGCCGCGTTTGTGAATGCCAGCTGATATTCAAACGACACTATTTTCACTAAAACTGCTGCCAAGCGTTATTCCCAAGTACGATTTTTTTTAACTTCGTGAACGGCCTTTTAAGGTCGCTAGTAATGTTCTGACGAGGTAAGAAAAAAATTGTTCGAGCCGAAATCACGTAACAACCGATTTGTCCAAATTTTGACAACAAAAATATGAATTGATGATTTCGGCTCGATCAATTTCCTTCTTACCTCGTCAGAACATTACTAGGGACCTTAAAAGGTCGTTCACGAAGTTTAAAAAAAATCGTACTTGGGAATAACGCTTGGCAGCAGTTTTAGTGAAAATAGTGTCGTTTGAATATCAGCTGGCATTCACAAACGCGGCTTACAATGATAATTTTGAATAAACCTTCCAAAAGCAGAATAGTTGAATTAGTATTTGTGTTAAGCATAATAAAATCCAAGCAATATTGACGCGGAGCGAGCGAGTTAAAAAATACGGCAAACCGGTCATTCATTATGCTGGAACCACCTTAAGTAAAGTTAATACCTCATACCTTATAATCCTTAACCTAGCTTCAGTCTTGCAGCTTTATCCTATCAAATGATTAGTTTACTACTTGAAATTACTATTTTGTCTGTGCTGTCGATTATTAGTGTTTGGTTTTCTGGTAGTGTGAACAAACAGGCATTTAATTATATACTGGTAATACAGGCCACAGGTAAGATTTAGTAACAAGAATAACCAGTTCTAGTAACAACAATAACTGGTTCTATAGTAACATAAATAACTGACCAGTTTTATAGTAACAAGTTAGAATAACTGGTTCTAATGTCCTGTAGTAGTACAATACATATCATTTATTTATTAAATAAATATAGTAATTGAACTTCCTAGAAAATTCTGTTGTTTGGATGTGATGTCAGGCTAGAAAATAGTTGATACAATTTCAGTTCAACTCGGAAACTAAAGGGGTTTCCATTGTCAACGCCCTGTGAGTTCCTGAGTTCAACAAAAATTAAAACATTGCCAACATACATGTACTTAAATGTATTATAATAATGTTATGGTAACACTTCATCCCAATAAGCCAGATCAGAGTTTAAGAATAAGGTTCAGTGCGCATGCGATTTGATCCCGATTACATCACCTTCTTTTGTTAATGTTTGTGTTATTCTTAAATAACAAAAGAAGGTGATATATTCGGGATAAAATCGCATGCGCGCTGAACCTTATTCTTAACTCTGAACTGGCTTATTCTCCTTTCAAATTTAAGGAATGATTATTTGTGAGAATTTTCTGCTCAAACAAAGTCTTTATTCTGTACACTACGCAATGGTATCTGCTGCTATAACTATCTATGTTGTGTTCAGGTAAATAAATGTTTTTTAATGTTTTTTATTATTTTGGCATTGAAATCTCATGTGTATCGTCACATAACTATACGATCAGACTTGACTATTTTTACTATTTCAGACTTTATTCAGTACATATGTCTAACTGGCAAACTACTTGGCTATGTTCAAGCATTCATGCAAGTAAAATAGCTCTGGGTATCAGCTTACTTGTTCCTCAACATGCTCTTGAAGAAGGTTTTTCTGGCCCAAAGTTTTGACAGGCTATCATTCCTTGGTTTGTCTTATCTTCATTTTGATCATTTCCAAGTTGTTAGTCTTCACTGATGAGAAACCCATAAAGATCAACAAGGTGTGATATTTTTAAATTATGTACAATGTATATGGAGAACTGGGGAGAGGGGGAAAGGTGATGTTGCTGGCTAATGATATGTTGCGGTGATCCTGCCATGTGGCAAAAGCTAAATTAGTTAAGTTACAATTAAATAAAGCTATTTTTTTTATAATAAATGATGTACATACCACTGCAGGAACATAAATTACTCCACACTATTCAGAACTTGTTCTTGTGAAATTTTCTGACCCAGTTATTTTGCGCTATAGAAATAAATGTTATTATTATTATTATTATTATTATTGACATGTTTTGGTGTGAATGGGGCATTAGTTAAATTACACACTTGTTTTATATTTTATGACCATATCAATATAACCTTAAAGTGCTACTATGACAAAATTCGTACCATTGCTAAAGAAATGATTTATTCGTAAAATAGCAAACATTATGCGAAAGTATAATGACATTTTTATATCGCATCACATCCTTGTATATCACTCAACACTTGTTTTTTGCAGTTTTTAAGTCAATATAAGAATAAAGGAGTAAATATTGCACTCTCAAAACAGGCAAAAATATGTCCGCCATTATGAAATCGTGTTCCTGCGAACAATAGACTGTGACGTCAGTTTCTCAATGTGAACGCGTCGCTACACGGCTCGCTGCACTGTATTTCTAGTTTAATTAGTCGGGCTTCCTGTGGAAGGCCCGACTCTAGAAATGAGAAGCGTTCGTCGTCGTCGTCGTCGACCCCAGAAAGCATACTGGGTTCTACAGCGCATGCGCCCTGTGCCGGCCGCTAAGATAATCACCGAAGGCTCAAACAACATGATTTATCAATACGAGACTGGTCGAGTCTGAATTCACAATTTATGTCGTCTTGTTTTCAAAATAACCACAATAATTCATAGAGATATGGATTTATCAATCCAGTACTAGTACTGCAAAGGATTTAGAGATCTTCAGAACTTAGAACGAAGTGAGTTGATACACGCAGCCGGCGGTGAAGAGAACTGAGAACAGTTGTAAGGTTTTCAGCCGACCGATACATGATAGTTTATGTATATATACGGTATTTGTATTTGTATGGATATATTTATGGTAACAAATAAACTATGTCATTGTCATTCATGATTCGCTGAGTTTGTGAAATCGCAGTAATGAAATTGCAAGGAAAGCAAGTTCTATCGAGCTCGTTTTAATCGCACTATAAGATATCTATATTTAGTTCAAATAGGTTGTACCATTTCATTAGTATTGTAGAAGCGATCGTTATCTCGTCACGTCCTGTGTATAGAATTTCATGTATTCAGTAGAAGACATGGTAAATACTCTTGATGATTGTGATATTCTAGAAAAAGCTATTCTTGTGCTGGGAGATTTGATTATTGTACATATATACAATACTTTATGATCATTCTAAACCATAGTGCGTTAATGAATTACCTTGCCTACGTGTTTGATGCATTAGTCTACGGCGCGCGGGCTCTTGCTCGAGCTTTATTGCCATTGACAATATTTCATTGACAATGGATATATGGTCGAGAGGAAATCAGATTCATTCGAGATTACCGATCGCAGCAACCACTGCTTGCTTTAAGAAGCCCGACTTAACGCTACAAGAGCGTCTAGTTATGATTAAAACATTTGAACAAGAAACGTTGTCTTTGATCGTCAAAAAATCACAGATTGTGTTGATGCATGTAAATTAGCCATGCAACGAACTAGCGACGAACGATGTTGAGAAACTGACGTCACTTCTATTGTACAATTAGTCACCTGCCAGCTGGAACCAGTTTGAATATTGGCGGGCTTGAAATTTGTACACAATTTGTACATTTTGTGGAAGTTATTTTTATCGTAGCGAAAAACGGTTTGGATAATGTTAATAAACATACTACCATGGATACTAAAAATGCAAAATATCAACTTCGCAAAATTTCATCATAGTACGTATAACTTTAAAGTGCAACTAACCCCTATGAGATTGTTTTAAAAATATATTCAATATATGCTGAATAGTTGGTGGGTTCAATATTTTGTGATTTGAACCTTGCGTTTATGAGTTATAGAGGTTTGAAATCTCATTAGACTTTTTCAAGAAGAGGTTATTTTTTGAAATGGGCAAAAAAGTTATAAAATCATTTATAAAGACTGTGAAAATATTCTGTAGGTTTATAAATGTCAATAATCAGCACAAGGGCGTTTTTGTATAATAAATGATTCCTCAGTAGACGTCATCAAATTTGCATATTGAGATTTCAAACCTCTATAACTCATAAACGGAAGGTTCAAATCACAAAATACTGAACCCACCAACTATTCGCGCCAGTCCCTTGCAGCGCGAGTATAAATAAGAGCTCTGCATCTAATTACTGCCCAGTTCGCGTAAGAACCCTTCACTACGCTACCTATCCTTACTCAGTCATGGCCGATGAACAAATTCCTGTCCTAGCTGCTGTTGAACAAGCCCAGGCGTTGAGAATTCAACCCAACCAAGTATATAAGTACCTGCTGCAAATCCAGACCATGGTCCTTTCAGGTATAAACTTTTTCTAGGTCGTTTTCAAGTTCGTTCGATTTCCCTCGGCTCCCTAAAAGTTTGCACGTGTGTTGAACTCTAATGTGAGTGTTTGTGTACCGTGCTTCGCCTCGCAAACACCGGGTTTGTGGAGTTGCATTTCCCTCGGCTCCCTAAAAGTTTGCACGTGTGTTGAACTCTACAGTGAGTTTTTGTTTACCGTGCTTCGCCTCGCAAACACCGGGTTTGTGGAGTTGCATTTCCCTCGGCTCCCTAAAAGTTTGCACGTGTGTTGAACTCTAAAATGAGTGTTTGTTTACCGTGCTCGCCTCGCAAACACCGGGTTTGTGGAGTTGCATTTCCCTCAGCTCCCTAAAAGTTTGCACGTGTGTTGAATTCTATATACAGTGAGTTTTTGTTTACCGTGCTGGCCTCGCAAACACCGGGTTTGTGGAGTTGCATTTCCCTCAGCTCCCTAAAAGTTTGCACGTGTGTTGAATTCTATATACAGTGAGTTTTTGTTTATGGCCGTGCTTCGCCTCGCAAACACCGGGTTTGTGGAGTTGCATTTCCCTCAGTTTCCCTTCTCGGTTGTTTGTTTGTGTCACGCTATAGTCGGTACTATACAACATGATACAACGTCATCTTTACTTTATGCATGCTTTCCCTCCCCTTTGCCTCGTTTATAAGTTTTGCATGCTTAGGAGTATGAGGTTGAACATTGTCGTATGGCTTGTGCTTGATATTTCCCTTTGCGTACCGTGACGTAATGTCCAAGCATTCTAGTTGCATGGTTAATGTTGAGCAATGATTTCCCTTAGCGTTATTATTATTATTATAGCGTTCTGCACCCTATATATTGTCAAGACGGTGCAAATTCGACTGCTCAAGTTGTTCGGTTTTGGGTATATTTGTGTTTTCGACATTTGCAGATTTGCTGCTTCTCGCATTTGCATCCAATTTGGTGTTGTATTGTTTCTCTTTGTTGTTGTCCCTTCCTCCACACCTCCCTTTGTTTCCTATCCTTTGTGATTGTCTCCCTTTGTTCTTCCCGTTTTCGCATATCATTGTTTGTGCGTGCCTTACGGTATTTTCACTGTTGGCTCTTTGTGGGCGCTACAATAATTATTAATTCGGTGATGGTGTTGTGCCTCAGATACGTACGTGGTACTGTCCCTGTTCGTTTTATTTTCGTTTTATTTCCGTTGCTCTAACATTTTGTGGAGTTTTTGTTTTGTGTCCTCTCCCGCGCTATTTGCCGTTTTCCCTATCTCCTATGGTAGCCTGAAAGGGTGTCTAATGCCCTAGTCGGATTACTGACGCTCAGGCTGTCATCCCTTGGGTGGGTTACTCCCGCGCAGAAACGCTTTACCTTATATTTCCATCTCCTTTTACCACCCAAGGGCTGGCAGCCTGTAGATTATCGATTCACGCCCACCTTTCTGTGGCTGCAGCTGCCTCCATATATAGTGTCATACACTAGCTTGAACAGTCTCGCGCGTTTCACTATGCCTTCCACGCAAGCCACTCATCCTAAGTTTTGGGTGGTTGGAGGGTCCTGCCTAGTTAAGTTTTGGACTTGGCTTTTTGAGTATTGGCAAAGGTCTCGAGTGACTTGGTATTAGACCGCATCAAACGCTAAGCTTCTGGGCGTGGGCGCATTTCTCCATCTCTTATTAAGCGAGCGTGAAAGGGACTGCCGCGAATAGTATGCTATTCGCGCCAGTCCCTTGCAGCGCGAGTATAAATAAGAGCTCTGCATCTAATTACTGCCCAGTTCGCGTAAGAATCCTTCGGCTATTGGCAGCCGTGACCTGGCTTGACACTCTCTTTCGCGCTTGCCTCCCAAAGCTACCGTGCTCTTTCCTCTCCCCTCCCTGACCCTATCCCTTTGCACTTCCAACTCACTCAAGCGCAGTTGCATTTCTCCATCTCTTATTAAGCGAGCGTGAAAGGGACTGCCGCGAATAGTATGCTATTCAGCATAATATTATATTGAATAGATTTTTAAAACAATCTCATAGGGGTTAGTTGCACTTTAAAGTGCTTATGAAGCTTATTTTTTTATTTTGAAAATCGATTACATATGAAGTGAATAGTGGGATGTTTCAGTGTTTTGTGATTTGATCTTCGCATTTGCGAGTTATAAAGGTTTGAAATCGTGATATGGTAATTCAGTGACGTCAAAGGAGGCATCATTTATTATACAAAAGCGCCCCTTTGCAAATGACTGACATTTTTAAACTGGCAAAAAGTTATTCTACAACTTGTATAAAAGATGTTAAACTTTTTTTTTCTATTTCAGAAAAGAGCAATACTTGAAAAAATATAAATAAGTTACAGCAAAAGCCTTCTTTGGCGTCACCGAATTAGCATATCATGATTTCAAACCTTTATAACTCGCAAATGCGAAGCTCATATCACAAAACACTGAAACATCCCACTATTCACTTCATATGTAATCGATTTTCAAAATTAAAAAATAAGCTTCGTAAGCACTTTAAGCCTTTGGATCATTTAAACCTGTTTCTGAGCAACATAATTATAATACTAGGAGTTTATCTTCTGCACAACTTCGAACCTCTTCTTTTCAAACAAATATTAGAAAATGTTGTCCAACTTAATTATCGGAACATATTTCTGGAATGATATTCCACTCATGATCACTGGGTCTATTGATTAGAGATCATTTGTCTAGAAATTTATTTAAAAACGATTTACTCAGTAAAAATACAATGTACCATATTCACACTTTTTTTCTGAAATCGCGATCCAAAGTTGGGGGTGCGGCTTATCTGCGAGAACATCGGGACTTGGTTCCAGAAATTTACATAAAATTAACATAAAAGTATGAAAGAGTACTCGCATCATTCGAGTGCTTATTACTATTAGTTACTCCTAAAATTAAAAAGCACAAAATTAACAGTTGTTAACGCCTTTTCAGACAGTTTACAATAGTGCTAACGGTTTTACTACAAGACCTAACGGTTTGCTAAAGTGTTTTTCATTGATGAGCGGGTTGGTTCACGTGCTAACACAACATGTGTCAATGTCTCAAACAACATTCTCACGTGCACGCTAATGAACCTTAAATTTTAGAACTGATAATGCTGTTGGTGGGAAAGATCACCATTCTTCCAGCGCTTCATGACTTGCTAATCTTCTCTGTATCGTTCCAATTTACATGTAATACGAACATATCCCGATAAGTAACCGTAAGGAGTTTGGCATAATATGAAGATCGATATTCCGATAACCGTAAGCAGTTCGGTTGTGCTCGTTGTACGATGTGAACTGCACGAGGCTGTGCAGCTCGGGGCCCTTCTGCAGCCCGAGCAATAATACTTTGGATTTAATTCGATACGTGCTCGGAAACTATTTGACCCATTTGTTAATTTGAGCGAATCATACTTTCGGATTTAGTTCGATAGGCGTTCGGAAACTATTCGACCCGTTTGTGGCCAACAGGGAAAAAAAGAATGCCCATTTCATAACTCGGGCTTCCTCCAGAAGTGCCCAAGTAAAAAACATTTTTTCCAAAATTTGCGTTGCCAAACTCGGGGTGCAGCTTATCTGCGAGTATGGCTTATACGCCGGTGAATATGGCACTCTATTTTATATCAGTATTTTAAAATACCGTAGAATCCCGGTTATAAGCCCCCCCAGTTATAAGTCCCCCCAGTTATAAGCCCCCCGATTATAAGCCCACCTGTCTGCTAACAGAAATTTCCTACCGGTTATAAGCCCTCCTGGTTATAAGCCCACCCCAGGTTATAAGCCCCCTTCATTTACTCCTCCCCATACGGGATACCATATACAGGAAACAATAATTAGGCAATAATGTGTACGTAGCAAACGAGACTGATAGAGTCAAGTAGTATACGGTAGCTCATTGATTGAAAATCCACTCAGATTATAGTTTTTGCTGAGCATATTCACGTTCAAAAACTATTACTGTTATTGTTGCATGAACACTGTTTACTAAAATGATCACGATTATAAACATTGTTTTTTAATAGAACGGATTTCAGATGTTTTCCCCTCCCTTTTATAAGCCCCCCCGGTTATAAGCCCACCACAAAACCCTTACGAAGTTATGTAAGCCCAGGGCTTATAACCGGGATTCTACGGTAATTGACTCAGTGTGTAAATACATGTAAATAAATAAATCTATATAAAAATAATAATAAAAATAATATATTATTTATATAGCGCACTCTACATATACACCTGTTTTCAAAAACGTTGACCAAACAGAAATAAAAACTACAATGTCACATATATGGATGGATGGATGGATGGATGGATGGATGGATGGATGGATGGATGGATGGATGGATGGATGGATGGATGGATGGATGGATGGATGGATGGATGGATGGATGGATGGATGGATGGATGGATGGATGGATGGATGGATGGATGGATGGATGGATGGATGGATGGATGGATGGATGGATACTGTAAAGTCACATGTATTTCTTATATGAAGTAAATTATTAAAAAATGCTAAGTATAAAAAAATGAACAGTGATAAATATTATGTTGTTTTCATAGGGTGCTAAAGTCTGTGGTGTTGTAGGATTGTCAATCTTGTTTGTGTATGATAGTCTAATTCTACCTCTCTGGATATTAATAACTAATCGGTGGCCTTCTGGAGCTGATGTTGCAGGTTTGTAAGTTTTCTAGCACTAGTAACATTCCTTTGATTGAACAAAACACTGAGCATGTTATTTAGTTTTTCTAAACTTTGCATAATGTTATATTATTATTATTATTATTATTATTATTATTATTATTATTATATGTTGCTTACATTGTGTGTGTGTGTGTGTTGCAGCCACAGTATTGCTGTTGTGGGGACTTCTCTGTCTCAGGATAACTTTAGTTCAACTGTCCCATAACCTTGAGGCCAAGAGACTCAATATTGTAGTACTCTGTGCAGGGGTGTTCATAGAATATCTGCAACCACGGTTTAATCCTTTAAAGGTACACTGTGTATGTGAAATTTATTGCCGTGTATATCAATGTTAGACTAAGAAATGGATAATTATTTTGCAGGTTGGCTGGTGGCTTGGTGTTTACTTCATGTCCCTGATCTGGCCACTTGATGATAGTTGGAATGGTGTTATAGCTGAGTCAGTATAAACACTGCTTTGTGCCAGTGTCTACAGAGATAATGAAATTGATATTTGATTGTTTAGGGATATCTCACTGCCATGGATGCTAATGGTTTCTTGGATGACTTGTCTGGTACTTCTTGTAAAGCTAACAAGAATTGAACATTGTTCTGTTCTCTCTCAAGCTTTAGTGTCTTTACTGATTGGTTTACCTATTGGTCTCAAAATAGCATCATTGGTAAGACACCCATTTTATCATGCTTATATTTAACAAAGACATGAATATAATTGCTGGAATCAACGATTGGCTGTTGAGTATCAAAGTTATTTAATAATTAAACCATAGAAGCACCATGATGCGGAAAGTGATTGCATAATAACAATAGCATACTCTGGGTAATAATAGAGAATAACGTACCAAGAAAGGTTGTCTGTCGGCCAACTAGTTGACCGACAGTCAACCGTTTAACAGTCGACAGTCGGCCATTTGATGGCCGTGAAACGGCCAACTGTCAGCTGTTGACCGTTTAACAGGAGTCAAACGGTAGACAGTTGGTAGCCTGTCTGTGGAAAACCTGCTGGCCAACTGTTGGCTGACTGTAAAGAAAAAATTGGTTTGGTGAAAAAAGTGAGAAAAGCAAATGAAAATATATTGAGTACAAAGCTTGATGGCGTATCGATTAGCCATTACCTTAACGAGCAGGGGACTGGGAACAAGTTTATTAGAATTAATGCAATTACGAAATTAAGTTTATGACATGAAACAGCATGTTGAAATTAGTATCTGTGCAAAGTTTGATGTGATTTGAGCGAATTCTGTTGGAATTATAAACTTTTGAAATTGTGTTGTCCAGCCAAAATTTTACAGTGTATATGTATGGTTTGGCTGGACAACGTCAAAAATTTACAGAGTTTGTATGGGGAAATAGACATCTTTGATGCCCTCTAGCATCGTCAATATTAAGTCGAAGTTCACCAAACTTTCCAGACTAGCTAAGTTTGATCTGCTCTCTCAGAAAATGAAGCCCAGTTTTGCTAGTTTCTTATTGAATTAGTTTTACGGACTTGGTCGCAGTCCCCTGCTTGTTTAGGTAATGGCTAATTGTGTGATAGCGCACGCATTTCTCAAACAAAACAATGCAAAGAAATAAAAAAGGATGTCGTTTTTTGCTAATTTTGTTGTCATATAATAAACAACTTAGAATAGTTGTGTAATATGGCTGGACGTTTTTACTCGTCTATTTGCATATGGCATGACTCGTAAAAATATCCAGCTGTATTACACAACTATCTGTGTAATAATTAACCTCAGTCTATAACTCTCCACACTATTTTCCACCTAATTGTTGGAGGGACATAAAAGAACCTGACAGAGGATATTAACTCTGGCAGTAACCTGACAGTTGCCTGCAATCTGGGGATCCAAAGGTTAACCTCAGGATTTCAATCTCAAGAGTATTGAGTCTCTTGATCATGAATAAAGTGTTATTTATTAGATTAGATATCCTCATTTGCTTATTTTTTATATCTTTAGTTTTTGCCTGTTGATCAGCCTCCATTTTTGTCGCTAAGCTATGGCATGTCATCAGTTCTGGTTGTCTTCTTAATTTTTTCATCATGGATTCCTGTGGAATATTCATGTACACATCGTGGGTAAAGTATAGAGTAAAACCCTGTTCCATCAGGGACTGCGGAACGAGTTTCACATTTGGGGACTGAGGCTTTCTAAACCTCGGAAAATGGCTGATTTTTTTTATAGAAAGTGCATGGAAAACTTTAAGGCATATGCTTTAAGGAGGCTGGAAGCCCCGGAGACCTGACCCTCTCCGCGATCCCTGTCCATGCATGTCACTTATTCACACTGATTTACTGAAAACTATACACACACTTATTGACTAATTTACTAACCTCTCATGATTGTAAGCCGCATGACTGCAAATTTATACCTTAAAATAGTGCACAGACAAAAAATAAATATGTAAATTAAAGTGCAATGTGTTATATATTAGAACTGTATTAAATATTATAGTTTTTGAATTTCCTTGATTTAGGCAGCCATAAAAAGTATTGGTTGAAAGTTAGGCTTACGAGCTACATGTATGAATTCTACCCAGCATATTTAAGCCGTTTATGGAATTCCAGACTGATTTGACAAAAGCTGAAAACATATAATTATAATCAAATTAAGTCATCCACTTACTAAAACCTAATAGGTTATGTTGTTTCATTCCCAGCCCTTCATTTGCAATTTTTTTTAAATCTAGCAATTTGATATTACACTGTACATTCATCATAATGATTGTGTTTGTATAGTTACAGTTTTATGGCCCTTGTATCCTTGCTTTTACTTTCGCTATTGCTGGAATCAACATCAAAGCCTTTGGTGTCTGGAAAGTCAGGTATTTGAACATTATTTTATTTATCATTAATTTTATGTACATTGTAATATACATATGGGAGGTTTTATGGAATCTTTTTCTGACGTCAAAATCTGTCGCGAGTGGCCGTCAAACCATCATTTTACTTGCTCAAAACTTCAATTTTAGATCGGTGAAGTCTAAATATATGTCAAATATACCAAATATAAGTTACTTATAAACAAACAAACAAATGTCATCTAGTTGCTTGAAGAAAAACTAACAGACTTTGAAAGTTAGGCTCAAACATTTTGTAGATCTTGACGGCCACTACGTCACACGTAAAACCTCCCATAGAGTGCAAACCATATGTCTGTGAAATAGTACTATTACCAATAGTATTAAATAGTCTTATCTCCATTATTTTCTATTGTTTCATCAGTGCTAATTAGTACTAATTAGTTAGTACTGTTTCACAGACATATATGGTTTGCACTCTTAGACTAGCTACACTCTTTTGCAAAAACGTTGTACTTAGTATACATTTATACAAATATCTAGTAATGAGATACAATGCAAGATATCTAATGAGATACAAGATATCTAATGAGATACAAGATATCTAATGAGATACAAGATATCTAATGAGATACAAGATATCTAATGAGATGCAAGATATCTAATGAGATACAAGATATCTAATGAGATACAAGATATCTAATGAGATGCAAGATATCTAATGAGATGCAAGATATCTAATGAGATGCAAGATATCTAATGAGATACAAGATATCTAATGAGATACAAGATATCTAATGAGATACAAGATATCTAATGAGATACAAGATATCTAATGAGATACAAGATATCTAATGAGATACAAGATATCTAATGAGATACAAGATATCTAATGAGATACAAGATATCTAATGAGATACAAGATATCTAATGAGATGCAAAGTGTGAAAACATCACTATAGCTTGCTACAACACCTTTCTGCAATTGAACTCGTGTATATATAAATTTGTAGAGATATTTTCATATGTTAATTTTTGAGAGTTGTTTCCCCCTGCTACTATATCCTTTACCATTCATATTTTTTTAATCGCTTGGTGTGAAGTATCATTAAAATTTTACACTTTTGATATTGACAGAAAAGAGAATTATGCTCATCTTTAATTATTCCCCTCAATATTCTTTGATTTGCAGAAAATATTGAATGGACATCAACTAGTCTACTATATTACCTTGTACTTTATCTAGTTCTTGGAATTTGCCTTAAAAGAGAAAGCCCTAAAGCAAGGGAAAGCCTGGTAAACTATTACAGGAAGGGGGGAGGGGGGGGGGTCAGATGAGGGGGACGTGCAAAAATGCCATGGACACCTCAAAACCCTGCCCCTCTCCAATCCCAGTCTGTTTTAGTTAAAGTTGTTTATCCAGCTGTGTTTTATTTGGTGAACTGTAAGTTTATAAAATACATTCAGAAATCTCTGTGATCTACCGTAATTGGCTGTTACCCGTGTTTGCTTCAGGCTATACAAACACGGTAATGATCAGGTGACCACAGTAGTATTTATTTATAAAAGAAATCAAACACTTGGGGGTTTGGGAGAGGTCTCGAGCTCTGTGTAAAGCACATCAGGTCTCTACTTCGCCCAAACTCCTGACGTGTTTCAAACATGGAAAACGTTTTATATTTCTGAAATGTTAATGCTGTGTAATTGGGGGCATTATTGTGATCTATCCCAGTCATACCAAAAAGGTATCCAATCCCAGAATAAAATGATACCAGTGCATGACTAGAGAAACTCAAAATTCATACCCTGTTCTGCAGCACATACCCATATTGCATAATTTTATATAGGGGAGTAACCCCTACCCCTGCTAGGTCTAGACTGTGCTGTGTGCGCATACCCGTATTGCATAATTATATAGGGGAGTAACCCCTCCCCTGCCAGGTCTAGACTGTGCTGTGTGCGCATACCCGTATAGCATAATTATATAGGGGAGTGACCCCTACCCCTGCTAGGTCTAGACTGTGCTGTGTGCGCATACCCGTATTGCATAATTATATAGGGGAGTTACCCCTACCCCTGCTAGGTCTACACTGTGCTGTGTGCGCATACCCGTATTGCATAATTATATAGGGGAGTAACCCCTCCCCTGCCAGGTCTAGACTGTGCTGTGTGCGCATACCCGTATAGCATAATTATATAGGGGAGTGACCCCTACCCCTGCTAGGTCTAGACTGCTGTGTGCGCATACCCGTATTGCATAATTATATAGGGGAGTTACCCCTACCCCTGCTAGGTCTAGACTGTGCTGTGTGCGCATACCCGTATTGCATAATTATATAGGGGAGTAACCCCTCCCCTGCCAGGTCTAGACTGTGCTGTGTGCGCATACCCGTATTGCATAATTATATAGGGGAGTGACCCCTACCCCTGCTAGGTCTAGACTGTGCTGTGTGCGCATACCCGTATTGCATAATTATATAGGGGAGTAACCCCTCCCCTGCCAGGTCTAGACTGTGCTGTGTGCGCATACCCGTATATAGCATAATTATATAGGGGAGTGACCCCTACCCCTGCTAGGTCTAGACTGTGCTGTGTGCGCATACCCGTATTGCATAATTATATAGGGGAGTTACCCCTACCCCTGCTAGGTCTAGACTGTGCTGTGTGCGCATACCCGTATTGCATAATTATATAGGGGAGTAACCCCTCCCCTGCCAGGTCTAGACTGTGCTGTGTGCGCATACCCGTATAGCACAATTATATAGGGGAGTGACCCCTCCCCTGCCAGGTCTAGACTGTGCTGTGTGCGCATACCCGTATAGCATAATTAGATAGGGGAGTGACCCCTCCCCTGCCAGGTCTAGACTGTGCTGTGTGCGCATACCCGTATAGCATAATTAGATAGGGGAGTGACCCCTGCCCTGCCAGGTCTAGACTGTGCTGTGTGCGCATACCCACATAGCATAATTATATAGGGGAGTGACCGCTCCCATGCCAGGTCTAGACTGCGCTTTGTGCACATACCTGTATAGCAATTATATAGGGGAGTGTCCCCTCCCCTGCCAGGTCTAGACTGCTGTGTGCGCATACCCATATAGCATAATTATATAGGGGAGTGACCCCTCCCCTGCCAGGTCTAGACTGCGCTTGTGCGCATACCTGTATAGCAATTATATAGGGGAGTGTCCTCTCCCCTGCCAGGTCTAGACTGCTGTGTGCGCATACCCATATAGCATAATTATATAGGGGAGTGACCCCTCCCCTGCCAGGTCTAGACTGTGCTGTGTGCGCATACCCGTATAGCATAATTAGATAGGGGAGTGACCCCTCCCCTGCCAGGTCTAGACTGTGCTGTGTGCGCATACCCGCATAGCATAATTCTATAGGGGAGTGACCCCTCCCCTGCCAGGTCTAGACTGTGCTGTGTGCGCATACCCGTATTGCATAATTATATAGGGGAGTGACCCCTCCCCTGCCAGGTCTAGACTGCTGTGTGCGCATACCCATATAGCATAATTATATAGGGGAGTGACCCCTCCCCTACCAGGTCTAGACTGCTGTGTGCGCATACCCATATAGCATAATTATATAGGGGTGTCCCCTCCCCTGCCAGGTCTAGACTGCTGTGTGCGCATACCCATATAGCATAATTATATAAGGGAGTGACCCCTCCCCTGCCAGGTCTAGACTGCGCTTTGTGCGCATACCTGTATAGCAATTATATAGGGGAGTGTCCCCTCCGCTGCCAGGTCTAGACTGCTGTGTGCACATACCCATATAGCATAATTATATAGGGGAGTGACCCCTCCCCTACCAGGTCTAGACTGCTGTGTGCGCATACTCGTATAGCATAATTATATAGGGGAGTGACCGCTCCCCTGCCAGGTCTAGACTGCTGTGTGCGCATACCCATATAGCATAATTATATAGGGGAGTGACGCCTCCCCTGCCAGGTCTAGACTGCTGTGTGCGCATACCCATATAGCATAATTATATAGGGGAGTGACCGCTCCCCTGCCAGGTCTAGACTGCGCTTTGTGTGCATACCTGTATTGCAATTATATAGGGGAGTGTCCCCTCCCCTGCTAGGTCTAGACTGCTGTGTGCACATACCCATATAGCATAATTATATAGGGGAGTGTCCCCTCCCCTGCCAGGTCTAGACTGCTGTGTGCACATACCCATATAGCATAATTATATAGGGGAGTGACCGCTCCCCTGCCAGGTCTAGACTGCTTTGTGCACATACCTGTATAGCATAGTTATATAGGGGAGTAACCCCTCCCCTGCCAGGTCTAGACTGTGCAGTGCTGTTTGCACTTTGAGAACTTCCTAGTAATCTCAAAATATTCTATAACACTTACATGCATATAGACATATGAAATGTTCCTTTATCTTTGATTTATAGGAATATAACCGAGGCAAGTCACAGCCTTTATATACAACACTTGGCTCCTCGTTGCTTGCAAACATATCTGTGATTCTGGCATGCGCACTAGCAATATGGTGCACTCCAACACAGCACTGGGAATTATGGGTAATTATGATACAGTGTTCATTATGACTAATCTGATGGGTAATTATGATACAGTGTTCATTATGACTAATCTGATGGGTAATTATAATACAGTGTTCATTATGACTAATCTGATGGGTAATTATGATACAGTGTTCATTATGACTAATCTGATGGGTAATTATGATACAGTGTTCATTATGACTAATCTGATGGGTAATTATGATACAGTGTTCATTATGACTAATCTGATGGGTAATTATGATACAGTGTTCATTATGACTAATCTGATGGGTAATTATGATACAGTGTTCATTATGACTAATCTGATGGGTAATTATGATACAGTGTTCATTATGACTAATCTGATGGGTAATTATGATACAGTGTTCATTATGACTAATCTGATGGGTAATTATGATACAGTGTTCATTATGACTAATCTGATGGGTAATTATGATACAGTGTTCATTATGACTAATCTGATGGGTAATTATGATACAGTGTTCATTATGACTAATCTGATGGGTAATTATGATACAGTGTTCATTATGACTAATCTGATGGGTAATTATGATACAGTGTTCATTATGACTAATCTGATGGGTAATTATGATACAGTGTTCATTATGACTAATCTGATGGGTAATTATGATACAGTGTTCATTATGACTAATCTGATGGGTAATTATGATACAGTGTTCATTATGACTAATCTGATGGGTAATTATGATACAGTGTGTTCATTATGACTAATCTGATGGGTAATTATGATACAGTGTTCATTATGACTAATCTGATGGGTAATTATGATACAGTGTTCATTATGACTAATCTGATGGGTAATTATGATACAGTGTTCATTATGACTAATCTGATGGGTAATTATGATACAGTGTTCATTATGACTAATCTGATGGGTAATTATGATACAGTGTTCATTATGACTAATCTGATGGGTAATTATGATACAGTGTTCATTATGACTAATCTGATGGGTAATTATGATACAGTGTTCATTATGACTAATCTGATGGGTAATTATGATACAGTGTTCATTATGACTAATCTGATGGGTAATTATGATACAGTGTTCATTATGACTAATCTGATGGGTAATTATGATACAGTGTTCATTATGACTAATCTGATGGGTAATTATGATACAGTGTTCATTATGACTAATCTGATGGGTAATTATGATACAGTGTTCATTATGACTAATCTGATGGGTAATTATGATACAGTGTTCATTATGACTAATCTGATGGGTAATTATGATACAGTGTTCATTATGACTAATCTGATGGGTAATTATGATACAGTGTTCATTATGACTAATCTGAAATTCACTGTGTTTTTGTACCTACTTAGATATCTTTATGTACTTGCATCTTCTTACTCTGGAGACCTGAAGGACTAATTGATGGCAGTCATATTACTCCTCCTTTACCGGCATCATTATTCCTGATTGTATGCATGTACATACGAACCATTCTGACTGCTCTCCCACTTCGTGTTGGGATTTGGCCAGTCATCGGTAAGTGATATTCCAACATTTGTATTGGCATAGTTATTCTAGTCTAAATTAAACTACAGTTCCACTGTTATATTAACAAAAACGTATTTCAAATAAAGCTGTTTGCAAAAACCTATATTCAAAAGAAAAGAAAAAAGGAAGTTTAATATAGCCAATATTCAGGTTGTTCTCCACATGGCCGGCTGCCACAACTGAGTTTTAATTCTGCTTTCAACTTGAATAATAACAATAATAATAATAATAATAATAATAATTAATAATAATAATAATAAGAGATAAAAAAATAGATAAAAAAATCCTTATTTACAAAATTTAAAATGATCGCTTGGATTGTTCAATTGCGGTCGTTTCGATAACAAGTCGTTTCGATAACAAGTCGTTTCGATAACAAGTCGTTTCGATAACATCCTGAATCTGTTATTTTGAGTGGTAAGATCTTATATAACATATATTTCCGTGTGTCAGTTAACTTTTTAACAAGTAATTTTAAATACTTTATTACTGAAAAACTCGATTTCCCTTTATGTCTTGAACTCGTGATAACAAGTCGTTTCGCTAACATCCTGAATCTGTTATTTTGAGTGTTTAGTTATAATATACAACATATATATGCTTTATTACTCAAGAAATCGTACCTCGACTTTTAGAAAGTAATCGACCAGTCTTTGATTAGTTGAGTTGACTAGTTGAACTGACGAAGTTTCCTGCCGATTCTGGGCATTCAAATCAGTGATTTACTTACAGCAATTTCAAAACTCAGCAAAATAAAGATCTATCAGTGTTATAAGCTTACCACAACACACAATTACAGCGGTACAAAGTATAGAAGACATTAGGGCCATTTATACGAGACCAAAGAAGCAGCGGCTTACACAAGACGCGGCTTACATAATACGCGAAGCACGCGTATAAATGATACAAAAACTTCGTTCGTGTCTTATATAGACTAAGCCGCATCTAGCGTAAGCTACGGACAGACTCGTTCGTATAAATGGGTTAGTTCGTCTTAAGTAAGCCGCGTCTTATGTAAGCCACGGCTTATTTGGTCTCGTATAAATGGCCCTATTGTGACTTCGTTTAGATTTCAATCTTGTGTCAGTTGTGCGATACTCATGTGCGATATTGATAGCATATTTATCTTCTAACTTCTCGCATTTTGCTTTGATCCCCATTGTTTCATCATTTAACTCAACATGTGAAGTCATTTGAGCGATATTTGAGTTGTTTTAAGCAATATTTGTTTGTCTCGTGTTGATCAGAGCCTTCGGTAATTATCTGAGCGGCCGGCACAGGGCGCATGCGCTGTAGAACCCAGTTTGCGATTTGAAGTCAAAGAATACGACGACCGAATCTCATTTTTAGAGTCGGGCCTTCCACAGGAAGCCCGACTAATAAAAAAATAAATAATAATAAATAAATAAATAAAAATAAATAATAATAATAATAGTAGTAGTGCAAACACTAAAACCATGAAACATTGTTAACTTTAATTAGCACTAAATAGTGCAATGTCTTTTGTTTTCTATTGTTCCATCAGTGCTATTTAGCACTAAATAGTTTGCACTGTTTCACGGTTTTAGTGTTTGCACTCTAATAATAACTAGACGCTCTTGTAGCGTTAAGTCGGGCTTCTTAAAGCAAGCAGTGGTTGCTGCGATCGGTAATCTCGACTGAATCTGATTTGCTCTCGACCATATATCCATTGTCAATGAAATATTGTCAATGGCAATAAAGCTCGAGCAAGAGCCCGCGCGCCGTAGACTAATGCATCAAACATGTAGGCAAGGTAGTGATGTCAGAATACGTAGATTGTACGTGTTGCAATGTTTCAGAGATAGATTATAAAGATAACAGTGATCTAATCTGTTTATTCAGCGAAAACCGTGCAGAATACGTAGATTGTACGTGTTGCAATGTTTCAGAGATAGATTATAAAGATAAAACACTATGGTTTAGAATGATCATAAAGTATTGTATATGTACAATGAAACAGTTTTTGGTTGCTCGTCGTTGCGTGACTCGAGCTCGATAGAACATGCTTTCCTTGCAATTTCAGTACTGCGAACTTTACAGTATATACTTCACGCTACTAGAGTGCAATTTAGAAAAGCGTGAAATAGTACTAACTTTAAATAGTACTAAATAGTGCTATTTCTATTGTTTTCTATTGTTTCATCAGGGCTATTTAGTACTAATTAGTTATTAGTTTTCAAGCTTTTCTAAATTGCACTCTAGAGCGTCCTGTTTCAATCTAAAGTTTAGATTTAGACGAGAAAAGACTTATATTTTGGCCCCTTGACCTCCGGTGCTTTCCCTGATTGGTTTGTGCTTTCTAATCTTTCTTGGCCAGACTTCATGTCTCCTTCGGCTTTAGCTCGACGTTGACGCGTACGGAGAAAAATAATAAAAAACAAGACGACATACTAGTAACCTTCCTCCAACTGACAAGGTTTGTGAAGAAACCATGTTGTTTACGGAGCCTTGGGTGATTATGCATGACTCTCTAGAACATGCTTTCTTTGTAAAATCGATTTCACAAACTCAGCGAATCATAGAAATGACAATAGTTTATTTGGTGCCATAAATATATCCATACCAAATACAAATACAAGACGACATAACCTTCCTTCGAAGAAAGAGGACGACGTGCGATGTCTCGTCTTGATAAACCATGTGGTTTGAGCCTTCGGTAATTATCTGAGCGGCCGGCACAGGGCGCATGCGCTGTAGAACCCAATATGCTTTTTGGGGTCGACGAAGAACGCTCTGCATTTCTAGAGTCGGGCTCCTTCCACAGGAAGCCCGACTAACTAGACGCTCTTCTAGCGTGAAGTCGGGCTTCTAAATGAAATGTAACCTATTTGAACTAAATATAGATATCTTATAGTGCGATTTTCAGTGCGATTGAAACAGTTTTTGGTTGCTCGTCGTTGCATGACTCGAGCTCGATAGAACATGCTTTCCTTGCAATTTCAGTACTGTGAACTTTACAGTATATCAGTAAATAATAGCCCGTCTTCACGCTTCTAGAGCGTCCTGTTCAATCTAAATTTTGATTTAGACGAGAAAATACTTATATTTTGGCCCCTTGACCTCCGGTGCTTTCCCTGATTGGTTTGTGCTTTGTAATCTTTCTTGGCCAGACTTTATGTCTCCTTCGGCTTTAGCTCGACGTTTTTAAAATAGCCTGCGTAGCTAAAACTAGACGCTCTACTAGCGTGAAGTGGGGCTTCTAACTCATATAGCCTATTTGAACTAAATATAGATATCGCAGTGCGATTAAAACAGAGCAATCTGATTTGTTTGTGAAGAAAGAGGCCAACTGATGTCTCGTGTTGAAGAAACCATTCCTCTCGCCCCAATCCCCGCGCCAACAAACAAGGAACGCCTGTAATGTGACATGTCGATTTGAGGTCAAAGAATACGACGAAGAAGAAGAACGGCCTGCATTTTTAGAGTCGGGGCTTCCACAGGAAGCCCGACTAACAAGACGCTCAATGAGCGTACACTCGGGCTTATGACAAGGACAATGTCAGTTGCGTGAGGAGAGACCTGACAATGACTGACAGTTGCGTGACGAGGGAGACTATGTAACTGTATACATGTATGTGTCGAGTTCATTTGATTTGCCTTTGACTTTGAGTTCATTTGATTACCTTTTCACTTTGAGTTCAATTGATTTGATTTTGATGAGTTCGTGTAAAGGCCCCCTCTCTAGCTTCAGATCCCGAAACGTCGAGTTTGGAATCGAGTTCGAGTTCGGGTTCGAGTTACGGTTCGAACGTCGAATAAAACAAGGACATCTTCTTCAATACAATATCATTTCTCTGACGTCATGACAATCAGTGACAGTTGAGTGACGAGGGAGACCATGTGGCGGGTGAGTATGTACATGATACGTCTTGAGGTTGCATAGGTCAGATGGTTCTGATAACGCCCTCACGTTTGTTTTTGTTAAATATATTTTAAGCGAGCTTCTAGTCCTTCTACCACTTCTAGTCATTGAACGATGAACTAGAATCCTGACCTTTTTTAAAATAGCTTGAAGATCTACAGCTGCTTTCAAAACTAAGATTCAAATCTACTTGAGTCCTGTGTGTCGTTTGTTTTTTTCTTATCTGCTGAGTAATCTTGAAACTCGATACGATTAAATACGTCGCATACTTTCGTCATTCTTTGACCGGACTACGACGACGACGACGACTACCGAAAAACGCATGTTATAACTCGGGCTTCCTTCGGAAGTGCCCGAGTAATAATAATAGATAATAATAATAGTAATAATAATATTAATAATTAATAATAATAATAGTAATAATAATAGTAATAATAATAAAAATAATAATATAATAATAATAAATAATAATAATAATAATAATAATAATAGTAATAATAATAAAATAATAATAATAGTAATAATAATAATAATAATAATAATAAATATAAACTTGAATAAATGTCTTTGTTTTTATATTTTATATTTGGTATTTTTATTAAAATTAATGTTTTCTTTTTAATTTTGGGTCAACCTTTTTGCAAACAGGTGTATACACCTATTTCAATCAACGTTGGCATCTGAAATCTGAATCTGAAATCTGAATCTGTGACCTAAAAACACTCGTAGCCACACTATTCGCCAACGCAGGTCTTCGCCTAAAGGTTGTGTAAGCATATTCCAGTAATTACAAGATAGATCACAACTCATACCCACAATAATAATAAGATTTCAGATTCAGATTTCAGATGCCAACGTTTTTTGAAATACGTTCCCGCCCATGTATGCGGGAAAAATACCAGATATACACATGTATATCTGGCTTTGTGGACGCTTAAAATTAAGTTTTATTGTAGCTAGAACATACAACAGCGCAGCAGTCATATATATTCTAAGTTATGCTGGTTTAATAACTCGACCATTTCTCCTAGGATTTTGCATGGAAATGTTCTTCCTTCATTGTGCTTTACCGTCATATCTTGGTCTTGTGTATTCTTTATGGAAGAAGGAGATATCATTGATATTACAACAACTGGTTGTAGTTTGTGGACCTGCAAATATAGTACTTTTAGTTTACTGTTCAACTTTATCCGGTCGCATTCTTGGTCTATTTGGAATAGCATCAACGTACTGGATATTTTACTATGTAGAATGTCTTGACTTGAAAAATCCAATAACAATTAAGTAAAACCACTTTATATTCGTACACCACTGTCGTATAAAGTTCAATGTATTTGATAATACATTCACCATCAATCGTCGATCGTCGTCGTATCGGGGGAAGTTCGGTGGGAGGGGGGGGGGGGGGGGGGGGGCGTTGATCGTCGTCACTTTACGGGTGTAAATTACGTGTTTTGGTATCCCTTAGGGTGTTCACGACGGAACGCCAATATTTTTAGTCATCAAGGTATCAGTTAGGGTTCGCAAAGAAATAAAAACAACCTATCTAGATCGATCAGGCAGGAAATCTGTAATATAGTTCTGGTTTAGAAAGGCATCTTTTAGGGGTGAAATAACGATTGAGCCAATCCCATTTCACATGGGAGCCCCCCCCCCCCCCCCCCCCCCCCCCCCCCCACACGGGCCAAAAGCAGACCCCCACAACATGCCCCAAAATCCCAAAATCCCCATCGTATGAAGTGTAATCCCCCTGCCCCCTCCCCCCAAAAATATATAAGGTCATATTGTGACCTGAGTGACAACTGCTATAATCCGACTACAAAACGACGAGAAACCGCTCTAAGGTTTCTTTTACAGATCAGGTATCGACAAGTGAAGACGTTCTGCAAAACGCTGACGGTAAGTTGCTTGTTTTACCATACAAATAATGTTGCTATATTAAAACGTAATGCTCCGTGAGTGTGTAATAATTAAGAGTTTTTAAATACTAAGCGTAGATTATTAGTTTATACACGGTGTTCTACCACTATCAGGCTAAATTGCAACATCTATCCACGCTGCGCGAGCGAGCGACGCTAGATAGAACATTTTGTAATTTTTTTTACATCGAAAACGTGATTGAATCAGTCGGTTATATTCTATGATAAGAATTTTCAAATTTTTTTTAAAGAAGTCGCAAGTCTGTTGGATCTGTTCGCTGTGCGAAAATTTGACATTAGATAACCCTCGGCATATGCATGTAACCCTATCGTCTTTCGACATTTTTAGACGGGTTTCGAAATGCAATGGCACACGCAATGCAAACATCTTGACTGGACGTTTTATAAGAAAGAAGAGTCGTGTTATATACTAATACTCCCAAAACCCTTTGTTCCACCTACAATGAATCGGAACTATTTTAGTGCAGTAATTCATTATTTCCCCTCTTCCATTTACAGAATAAAATGAAGACATTATATTTATTGTTGCTCTTGTGTGCTCTGTTTGTGTCTGTGTTCTCTTTATCCTGTAAGTGTGGCAAGCCCTGTAAAAGACCAGTTTGCAAGAATGGTAAGAAAGAATCCCGTAAAATGAATGCATTGATCGACCTATTGTTCTATCTCTCTTACGATAAAAGTGAATGAAATACTAAAAAACAGAGAGGAAAGGAGAATTTAAGACGTCCATATAATCAATGCACGGAACTTTCCTCACGTGACGTGTAACCTTACACGACCTTGGACCAAAGGAAAGAGATGTACAACGCACAGCTTGAGCTGAACCACCGGGGAAGCGATCCGATTGTATTTATAGGGTGATTTTTAGACCGTGCGATATTTTAGGGTGAAAACTTTTTCACGGTTTGGTATTTTTTAGGGTACTTTTAGAGGTTTTCCGATGGTCAAACCCTACCCTTTTAACCTTGACCCCCCCCCAACTTCACGGGGAAAAAACTTTTTCAAAAAAATGTCTTGTGGATCCTTCGACAACGAACAATCTATTATACTTTTCTTATTACCAATCACTTGAATGTTTAAGTTGTTATAAGTAATACTTAGGCTTGCTTATAGAGTCTAGACAGGAAAACTGTTAGGGTGAATCTAAATAATGATTGGAAATACAATCCTCCGAACGTGCTTAGTATCAGTACTTTTCATGCTACAACTTGTTGACCTATAGTTCTATTTGGAGTATATGCGGAATACTTCTGCGAAAGTAACTATAAGAAGCACATCCGATTACTTCTTATCCGTCAAACTTAAAAAAGCTTTCATCGTTGACAACTTAGAAGCTTTCGTCGGTTCTCCAAGGTGGTGACGTGGGGAAATGGTATCTCTAGCAATACACGGTTTTACTTAGCTAAAACTCGACATGGAGTTCGATACAATACGTTACGTTATTTCCCTTCGAAATGACTAGTCCTTTACTCTTTTGTCCATTCTCTGTTTCATATTTTATCTATCAGGCGGTGTTGTGAAAGACCCTTGCAACTGCTGTGATGTATGTGCTAAACAAGTAGGTCAAAAATGTGGCGGCCCATGGAACTTAGCAGGTCGTTGCGACAAAGGTCTATCGTGCGTGGTGAGAAAGGATGGAATTATAATTCAAGATAGAAGTAGGAGACCAGGACATTGTGAACCAGGTACGATTTAGTTACCATAATCTTCTTTGTAGTTCATAATAACACCATTCTGGGTTTTTATTTCCTGTAGCGACTTGTGCGACGTTGTCCTGTCCAAATTATCACACTTGTGCTGTCTCTGATCAACAAGCAATGTGCCAATGCCCACGACATTGTAAAAAGACTGGGCTAAAAGTGTGTGGACTAACGAATGGCATCGAATACGATAATGAATGTGAACTACGAAAATATGAATGCAAGAAAAATGAGAAGATCTCCTTCAAGCACGGACCGTGCAAACGTAAGCAATTCGATATGGAAAATGGCTTTCAAGCCAACCCCCCATAATGTAGTGTGGTGTGCCTGGACCTATGAACCCTGACCCTGTTTTAGTGCAAACAGTTTTCATACCTTGATTATTAACAGATAACCCCCCATAATGTAGGGTGTGGTGTGCCCCTGGACCTATGAACCTTGTTTTAGTGCAAACAGTTTTCATACCTTGATTATTAACAGATAACCCCCCATAATGTAGGGTGTGGTGTGCCGCCTGGACCTATGAACCCTGACCCTGTTTTAGTGCAAACAGTTTTCATACCTTGATTATTAACAGATAACCCCCCATAATGTAGGGTGTGGTGTGCCCCTGGACCTATGAACCTTGTTTTAGTGCAAACAGTTTTCATACCTTGATTATTAACAGATAACCCCCCATAATGTAGGGTGTGGTGTGCCCCTGGACCTATGAACCTTGTTTTAGTGCAAACAGTTTTCATACCTTGATTATTAACAGATAACCCCCCATAATGTAGGGTGTGGTGTGCCGCCTGGACCTATAAACCCTGTTTTAGTGCAAACAGTTTTTATACCTTGATTATTAACAGATAACCCCCCATAATGTAGGGTGTGGTGTGCCGCCTGGACCTATAAACCCTGTTTTAGTGCAAACAGTTTTCATACCTTGATTATTAACAGATAACCCCCCATAATGTAGGGTGTGGTGTGCCGCCTGGACCTATGAACCCTGTTTTAGTGCAAACAGTTTTCATACCGAATTTGCTAACCTGTTTTAGTGCTGGAATACTCCAAAATCCGATCCCACGTAGTCGTTTTCGCAGATGTAACCGCCCATAATATAGGGTGTGGTCTGCCGACTGGACCTATGAACCCTGTTTTAGTGCAAACAGTTTTCATACCTTGATTATTAACAGACAAGACGCTCAATGAGCGTTCACTCGGGCATTGTGAAAAGGAAAATGTCAGTTGTTCGAGGAAGTACTTGAAAATGAATGCCAGTTGGTTGAAGAACAAGGACAATGTCAGCTGCGCGAGGAGAGACCTGACAATGACTGACAGTTGCGTGACGAGGGAGACTATGTATATACATGTATGTGTCGAGTTCATTTGATTTGCCTTTGAGTTCATTTGATTACCTTTTGACTTTGAGTTCAATTGATTTGATTTTGATGAGTTTGTGTAAAGGCCCCCTCTCTAGCTTCAGATCCCGAAACGTCGAGTTTGGAATCGAGTTCGGGTTCGAGTTACGGTTCGAACGTCGAATAAAACAAGGACATCTTCTTCAATACAATATAATTTCTCTGACGTCATGACAATCAGTGACAGTTGAGTGACGAGGGAGACTATTAGTCCGGTGAGTACGAACATGATACGTCTTGAGGTTGCATAGGTCAGATGGTTCCGATAACGGCCTCGCGTTTGTTTAAAAAAAAAAATATTTTAAGCGAGCTTCTAGTCCTTTTACCACTTCTAGTCATTGAACGATGAACTAGAATCCTGACCTTTTAATAGCTTGAAGATCTACAGCTGCTTTCAAAACTAAGATTCATAATCTACTTGAGTCCTGTGTCTCCTTTATCTTTTCAAATCTGCGGAGTAATCTTGAAACTCCGGATACGATTAAATACGTCGCATACTCGTCATTTTGAAGCCGAACAAAACTACTACTACTACTACTACTACTACTACCGAAATCCGCATTTTCTAACTCGGGCGGCCTGCGGCCTGGGCCCGAGTAATAACCCCCCATAATGTAGGGTGTGGTGTGCCGCCTGGACCTATGAACCCTGTTTTAGTGCAAACAGTTTTCATACCGAATTTGCTAACCTGTTTTAGTGCTGGAATACTCCAAAATCCGATCCCACGTAGTCGTTTTCGCAGAGTGGGAAGTAGTACCGTGACCGAACGTAACTCCGTGCCGTAGGTTTCCCACTCATACGAAAACGACTCCATATCGGGCGGCACATACCCGTACCACTGATAACCCCCACGGAAGCCAACTCAGAGCATGATTACTTTTGCCTCTACAGGGTGTGTTATGGATAGTAAACGATACAAGTTTGGTGAGCAAGTGAGATCTGGACTCTGCGAATTATGGTACTAATAATATTATAAAACTTATATGTTCTAATTAAAGTAACTTTTGGTAAGCATTTAATTGTGAAAACTAGCGATATAAAATTATTATAACGACGTTTCGATGTCGCGTCTGTCATTATTGCAAGTAAATAATTATTCAAACAGCACAGTCAATTTATACTGAAAGGTGGCAATCATGTTGTGTTTTTTTTTCTCTTTTTCCTCAGTTCTTGTGCGCATGGAGTTTGGAAATGTAAAAACACTTTTTGCCTGAATCAGAACACGAAAACCCATCGCATTCCTTCGTTTGCACCAGAGGGTGCTCCCTGTGACGTCAATGGTGGCGTCGTTAGGTGTAGTCCTGGGACTGAGTGCCGAGCACGTGGCCATACCTTAGGAGGAATGTGCATACGTACGGCAGGTAACATGTTTGTTTTCTTAATTTTCGATGTGTCTTCAGTTTCACTTAATGGGCCGATTTCTTTCTACGCATAGATCCCTTGGACAATTGCCCTACTGTGCAATGCCGAAGGTGTAAATATGGTTATATCGTAGACAACAATGGATGCAAAACTTGTGAATGCAAACCCAAAAGTAAGAAATCATGGTGTATTTGTAAACCATTCATGGTGTATTTGTAAACCATACATAGCAGTACAATCATGGTGTATTTGTAAACCATACATAGCAGTACAATCATGGTGTATTTGTAAACCATACATAGCAGTACAATCATGGTGTATTTGTAAACCATACATAGCAGTACAATCATGGTGTATTTGTAAACAATACATAGCAGTACAATCATAGGTACAATCATGGTATTTGTAAACCATACATAGCATTACAATCATGGTGTATTTGTAAACCATACATAGCAGTACAATCATGGTGTATTTGTAAACAATACATAGCCACACATCATGGTGCAGTAAACAATACATAGCAGTACAATCATGTGTATTTGTAAACCAACATACATACAGCAGTACAATCATGGTGTCATGGTGTATTTGTAAACAATACATAGCAGTACAATCATGGTGTATTTGTAAACCATACATAGCAGTACAATCATGGTGTATTTGTAAACCATACATAGCAGTACATATTTGTAAACCATACATAGCAGTACAATCATGGTGTATTTGTAAACCATACATAGCAGTACAATCATGGTGTATTTGTAAACCATACATAGCAGTACAATCATGGTGTATTTGTAAACCATACATAGCAGTACAATCATGGTATTTGTACATTTGTAAACATGGTGTATTTGTACCATAGCAGTACAATCATGGTGTATTTGTAAACCATACATACATATCAGTATTTGTACAATCATGGTATTTGTACATAGCAGTTTGTGTAAACATACATAGCAGTACATAGCATACATACAATCATGGTGTATTTGTAAACCATACATAGCAGTACAATCATGGTGTATTTGTAAACCATACATAGCAGTACAATCATGGTGTATTTGTAAACAATACATACAATCATGGTGTATTTGTAAACCATACATAGCAGTACAATCATGGTGTATTTGTAAACCATACATAGTACAATCATGGTGTATTTGTAAACCATACATAGCAGTACAATCATGGTGTATTTGTAAACCATACATAGCAGTACAATCATGGTGTATTTGTAAACCATACATAGCAGTAC
Source organism: Actinostola sp. cb2023 (assembly GCA_033675265.1). Taxonomy (NCBI): domain Eukaryota; kingdom Metazoa; phylum Cnidaria; class Anthozoa; order Actiniaria; family Actinostolidae; genus Actinostola; species Actinostola sp. cb2023. Next base: position 71,551 of record JAUJYZ010000275.1, read on the forward strand.
AATCATGGTGTATTTGTAATACATAGCAGTACAATCATGGTGTATTTGCAGTAGCAGTACAATCATGGTGTTTATTTGTAGCAATCATGGTGTATTTGTAAACATACATAGCAGTACAATCATGGTGTATTTGTAAACCATACATAGCAGTACAATCATGGTGTATTTGTAAACCATACATAGCAGTACAATCATGGTGTATTTGTAAAATACATAGCATACATAGCAGTAAACCATACAATCAATCATGGTGTATTTGTAAACATACATAGCAGTACAATCATGGTGTATTTGTAAACCATACATAGCAGTACAATCATGGTGTATTTGTAAACCATACATAGCAGTACAATCATGGTGTATTTGTAAACCATACATAGCAGTACAATCATGGTGTATTTGTAAACCATACATAGCAGTACAATCATGGTGTATTTGTAAACCATACATAGCAGTACAATCATGGTGTATTTGTAAACCATACATAGCAGTACAATCATGGTGTATTTGTAAACCATACATAGCAGTACAATCATGGTGTATTTGTAAACCATACATAGCAGTACAATCATGGTGTATTTGTAAACCATACATAGCAGTACAATCATGGTGTATTTGTAAAATACATACATAGCACATAGCAGTACAATCATGGTGTATTTGTACATACATAGCAGTACAATCATGGTGTATTTGTAAACCATACATAGCAGTACAATCATGGTGTATTTGTAAACCATACATAGCAGTACAATCATGGTGTATTTGTAAACCATACATAGCAGTACAATCATGGTGTATTTGTAAACCATACATAGCAGTACAATCATGGTGTATTTGTAAACCATACATAGCATACAATCATGGTGTAGTACAATCATGGTGTATTTGTAAAACCATACATAGCAGTACAATCATGGTGTAGCAGTTTGTAAACCATACATAGCAGTACAATCATGTGTGTATTTGTACAATCACCATAAACATACATAGCAGTACAATCATGGTGTATTTGTAAACATTCATGGTGTATTTGTAAACCATACATAGCAGTACAATCATGGTGTATTTGTAAACCATACATAGCAGTACAATCATGGTGTATTTGTAAACCATACATAGCAGTACAATCATGGTGTATTTGTAAACCATACATAGCATTACAATCATGGTGTATTTGTAAACCATACATAGCATTATGCGCTCTTTTTGTCAATCTCATATTATATTATATATAGTTCACTTTGCTGTGTATCTGCTGTTACACATACTTGACACTTTCTATGGGTTGCAGGATCCTTTATATTAACCCTTTGAGTTGTTTTCCTGCAACCTTCCACTATTTATTCAAATTATGTACTTGTAATTTTATATATTGCGTGGCGGGAAAATAAAAACCTTTGAACCTATTCATGGTGTATTTGTAAACCACACATTTTCCTTTTGTGTCATCAGAAAACATCTGTCGCCTTCCTAAAAATGCAGGGCGACGTTGTAGTTCCACTCATCGTCAAGTTCGCCGCTTTTTCTTCAATCACAAGGTGGGCAAGTGTGAACCATTCGTTTTCCTTGGCTGTCATCACAACAGTAACAACTTCAAGTCGAGGAAAGCTTGTGAGGCCAAATGCTTGGTTTAAGCAACCACGTCAACCAAACATCGCCAGGACAAACAAAAAACGCGATATTCTTAGAAAGGACAAAGGAAAACTGCTTTTCCCGAACATTTAGGAGAGTATCATATAACATACGTCAACTGGGTTTATATTTCTCCTCACTATACAATCCTGCAATTAGTAATATTGTTATAAGCTAGATGGATGACGACGAGATTGGATTTGACAATTTGTAACGACTTTTTGACAATAAAAGGTTGTGAAAATGAAAATGTTGTCTACTTTAGAATAATGTTTCGATCTCGATCCTTTTACAATAATTATAATAAAATATGTACTAAAAAATTATTCTGCGAACAATAACTTTATTTGTTAATTGTTGGGATCCCTGAAAATAGTTTGTAGACTAATCACAGTCGGGTACCCCAGTACAATGAAAGGAAATTACAAATATCTCTGAATTTTGGTCATAAAATATTTACTAAATTTATATACTGAATACAATAAATGCATGTCTTGAAATGCGGTGTCTGCAGCAGAAACCAGGTCCGTTTTGCCTGCACCTGTAGTCATGTGATCGTCAATGGACTGAACGGACTACGTGTATCCGCAGTATTACTAACAGACATATAGGTGCTACGGCAATGGACTTAACGGACTACGTGTACCCGCAGTAACACTAGCAGACAGGTGCTACGGCAATGGACTGAACGGACTACGTGTACCCGCAGTATTACTAACAGACATATAGGTGCTAAGGCAATGGACTTAACGGACTACGTGTACCCGCAGTAACATAGGTGCTACGGCACTGGACTTAACGGACTACGTGTGCCCGCAGTATTACTAACAGACATAGGTGCTACGGCAATGGACTGAACGGACTACGTGTACCCGCAGTATTACTAACAGACATATAGGTGCTACGGCAATGGACTGAACGGACTACGTGTACCCGCAGTATTACTAACAGACATATAGGTGCTACGGCAATGGACTTAACGGACTACGTGTACCCGCAGTATTACTAACAGACATATAGGTACTAAGGCAATGGACTGAACGGACTACGTGTACCCGCAGTATTACTAACAGACATGTAGGTGCTAAGGCAATGGACTGAACGGACTACGTGTACCCGCAGTATTACTAACAGACATATAGGTGCTAAGGCAATGGACTAAACGGACTACGTGTACCCGCAGTATTACTAACAGACATATAGGTGCTACGGCAATGGACTGAACGGACTACGTGTACCCGCAGTATTACTAACAGACATATAGGTGCTACGGCAATGGACTGAACGGACTACGTGTACCCGCAGTATTACTAACAGATATAGGTGATAAGGCAATGGACTGAACGGACTACGTGTACCCGCAGTATTACTAACAGACATATAGGTGCTAAGGCAATGGACTGAACGGACTACGTGTACCCGCAGTATTACTAACAGACATATAGGTGCTAAGGCAATGGACTTAACGGACTACGTGTACCCGCAGTATTACTAACAGACATATAGGTACTAAGGCAATGGACTGAACGTACTACGTGTACCCGCAGTATTACTAACAGACATAGGTGCTAAGGCAATGGACTGAACGGACTACGTGTACCCGCAGTATTACTAACAGACATAGGTGCTAAGGCAATGGACTGAACGGACTACGTGTGCCCGCAGTATTACTAACAGACATATAGGTGCTAAGGCAATGGACTGAACGGACTACGTGTGCCCGCAGTATTACTAACAGACATATAGGTGCTAAGGCAATGGACTGAACGGACTACGTGTGCCCGCAGTATTACTAACAGACATATAGGTACTAAGGCAATGGACTGAACGGACTACGTGTGCCCGCAGTATTACTAACAGACATATAGGTACTAAGGCAATGGACTGAACGTACTACGTGTACCCGCAGTATTACTAACAGACATAGGTGCTAAGGCAATGGACTGAACGGACTACGTGTACCCGCAGTATTACTAACAGACATAGGTGCTAAGGCAATGGACTGAACGGACTACGTGTGCCCGCAGTATTACTAACAGACATATAGGTGCTAAGGCAATGGACTGAACGTACTACGTGTACCCGCAGTATTACTAACAGACATAGGTGCTAAGGCAATGGACTTAACGTACTACGTGTACCCGCAGTATTACTAACAGACATAGGTGCTAAGGCAATGGACTGAACGGACTACGTGTGCCCGCAGTATTACTAACAGACATATAGGTGCTAAGGCAATGGACTGAACGGACTACGTGTGCCCGCAGTATTACTAACAGACATATAGGTGCTAAGGCAATGGACTTAACGTACTACGTGTACCCGCAGTATTACTAACAGACATATAGGTACTAAGGCAATGGACTGAACGGACTACGTGTGCCCGCAGTATTACTAACAGACATAGGTGCTAAGGCAATGGACTGAACGGACTACGTGTACCCGCAGTATTACTAACAGACATAGGTGCTAAGGCAATGGACTTAACGGACTACGTGTACCCGCAGTATTACTAACAGACATATAGGTGCTAAGTACTGTTTACAGAATGAGTGGCCGTTCTGTATCGGTAGATACAGATACGAGCCGAAGGCGAGTATCTGTGGATCCGATACAGAACGGACACGAATTCTGTAAACGGCTTCTAAACCTCCATCCCAACCTACATTTATCTAAAATAGTATTACGTAATTATACAGCAAATAACGCAAGAAAATCACAACACTTTCTTGTGAAGGTACTTGTGACATCACTGATCATGCGCAGGATACACCTCAACTCAACCCACATTGGAAAGAGGTTTTGTAATTCGTAAGTAGGAAGCCGTAAGGAAATTCTTAACTTGCTGTCGGTGCTATGCAAGGGTCAATGATACGAGTAAATGAGACCTTTGCAGACATATAGGTGCTAAGGCAATGGACTGAACGGACTACGTGTACCCGCAGTATTACTAACAGACATAGGTGCTAAGGCAATGGACTGAACGGACTACGTGTACCCGCAGTATTACTAATATAACAGACATTGGTGCTAAGGCAATGGACTGAACGGACTACGTGTGCCCGCAGTAACACTAACAGACATTGGTGCCAAGGCAATGGATTGTTCGTTAAGGTTGTTCCTACAACGAATCCCTAAAGCCTGTGTGATGGCTTGATTGAAGTCTGGTTTCATGAAAGAATAGAGCAGCGGATTGACAAGAGAACTAAAAGCGATAGTAAACAACGAAACACTCTCCAAAGCCTCGGGAATGAGATGAGGTTTGTTCATGATGTCAGCTGCTGTTGTTATAAACACCACTGGTATCCAACATAAAATGAATGATGCAGCAACGATGAAGAACACTTTAGCAACCTTGGCTTCACTTGACACTCGACGTCGTTCTTGTTTTGAGCGCTTCAGAGAATTTGCAGAAAACCTTTGTCTTAGTTTCAGACTTTTGCGTACACGTATAAAAATCTTACAATACGCTATGATAATGAAGATGTACGGTATCACCACCCCAAACACTTGCAGTCCAATCAGGTAGACTTTGTGAATTTGCAGCGTCGTATCAGTATTCCATATCAATGGTAAAAGAGAATACATGATTGGAATCGTCCATGATGCAGGTACAGCCTTTACAAAAATATTCGATATGTTGTATTTATACGTCAATGGACGACTAAGGGCTAAATAACGATCATACGTTACAGTACACAGATTTGCAACTCCTGATAGAAGGATAATTGAGACCAAATATCCTGTGAACCCGGCAGTGCCGACGGGGTTGGTTAAGTAACATGGAAATAATATTCCTCCAACAAGAATGTCTGATATGGCCAGCGAAACGATGAAGCCATTGGTAAAAGTCCTTAGATTCTTGTTGAAACAAACAAGGCAACAAACAGCAACATTAGAGAACACTATGGCAATGGCAAGAAGAGATAGAGGAATAACAATATCCAGTGATGTCGAATACATCTGCAGTTAACACAGATGAAGAACCTTTGCGGCAACACTTGAGTTGACGTGTGTTATGACAAAGTAGACCTATCAATCAAAGGTTTTCTTGCGACTATAGTCAATTCTAATTCGAGATAATCCCAGATGAAATTGGCTTTCGACTGATAGTCTTTCTTCTTACTAATTAGCATAGAATTTATAGGTACGCAACTCAATTAGAAGTTACGTCAAATAACCCAATTAGTTTTCTCTTCAAGATTTGATGATAAGATTGCAGAGTTCGTGTCTTCTTCTCACGCAGTGACGTGTTCCTAGCCGTATAACCACAATCAAGGAAAGTATTCAAAGGTGAAACCCAGAAACATATTATCCAAAGCCACATACATTTTGTACTGAAAGAAAAATTAATAAAGTAATGAGTCATATAGTCCCTGAATAGAACGTGGAAATCGTAATTTATGATGAGGTGTTCAGTTGCTTTCAAGTTCCAAAAGCCTAAAGTGTCTTGGGGAACGAGCGAAGGTTAGGGTTAACTGTAAATGTGACCTCTATAATTAAGCGGTCACCTGTTTAAGCGGATTTTAAAAACGGTCACCTCGTAAACACGAAACAAATTAAAATACAATTTAGATGTCAGATTCAGCAAATTCATTCATTACGATTTTTTAGACATATTCGGTTGTTGTTACTGTTCCTTGATCGGTACATACAAATGTATAGTGTTTTGCCATAAATAAAATGTTGGGCTGAAATAACATAATATGTTTTATCGGTAAATATCCCATCCAGTTTGGTTGGGATCGTAAGAGAAATAACGAGTCAGAGAAATAACCGATGAGTTTGTTGGGATCGTATGCATCAATGGGCAAGGATAACTACAGACAGAGAAGAGAAATAACCGATGAGTTTGTTGGGATCGTATGCATCAATGGGCAAGGATAACTACAGACAGAGAAGAGAAATAACCGATGAGTTTGTTGGGATCGTATGCATCAATGGGCAAGGATAACTACAGACAGAGAAGAGAAATAACCGATGAGTTTGTTGGGATCGTATGCATCAATGGGCAAGGAAAACTACAGACAGAGAAGAGAAATAACCGATGAGTTTGTTGGGATCGTATGCATCAATGGGCAAGGGAACTAAACTACAGACAGAGAAGAGAAATAACCGATGAGTTTGTTGGGATCGTATGCATCAATGGGCAAGGATAACTACAGACAGAGAAGAAAATAACCGATGAGTTTGTTGGGATCGTATGCATCAATGGGCAAGGAAACTACAGACAGAGAAGAGAAATAACCGATGAGTTTGTTGGGATCGTATGCATCAATGGGCAAGGAAAACTACAGACAGAGAAGAGAAATAACCGATGAGTTTGTTGGGATCGTATGCATCAATGGGCAAGGAAAACTACAGACAGAGAAGAGAAATAACCGATGAGTTTGTTGGGATCGTATGCATCAATGGGCAAGGAAAACTACAGACAGAGAAGAGAAATAACCGATGAGTTTTTGTTGGGATCGTATGCATCAATGGGCAAGGAAAACTACAGACAGAGAAGAGAAATAACCGATGAGTTTGTTGGGATCGTATGCATCAATGGGCAAGGATAACTACAGACAGAGAAGAGAAATAACCGATGAGTTTGTGGGATCGATCGTATGCATCATGGGCAAGGATAACTACAGACAGAGAAGAGAAATAACCGATGAGTTTGTTGGGATCGTATGCATCAATGGGCAAGGAAAACTACAGACAGAGAAGAGAAATAACCGATGAGTTTGTTGGGATCGTATGCATCAATGGGCAAGGAAAACTACAGACAGAGAAGAGAAATAACCGATGAGTTTGTTGGGATCGTATGCATCAATGGGCAAGGAAAACTACAGACAGAGAAGAGAAATAACCGATGAGTTTGTTGGGATCGTATGCATCAATGGGCAAGGATAACTACAGACAGAGAAGAGAAATAACCGATGAGTTTGTTGGGATCGTATGCATCAATGGGCAAGGATAACTACAGACAGAGAAGAGAAATAACCGATGAGTTTGTTGGGATCGTATGCATCAATGGGCAAGGATAACTACAGACAGAGAAGAGAAATAACCGATGAGTTTGTTGGGATCGTATGCATCAATGGGCAAGGAAAACTACAGACAGAGAAGAGAAATAACCGATGAGTTTGTTGGGATCGTATGCATCAATGGGCAAGGAAAACTACAGACAGAGAAGAGAAATAACCGATGAGTTTGTTGGGATCGTATGCCATCAATGGGCAAGGAAAACTACAGACAGAGAAGAGAAATAACCGATGAGTTTGTTGGGATCGTATGCATCAATGGGCAAGGAAAACTACAGACAGAGAAGAGAAATAACCGATGAGTTTGTTGGGATCGTATGCATCAATGGGCAAGGATAACTACAGACAGAGAAGAGAAATAACCGATGAGTTTGTTGGGATCGTATGCATCAATGGGCAAGGAAAACTACAGACAGAGAAGAGAAATAACCGATGAGTTTGTTGGGATCGTATGCATCAATGGGCAAGGAAAACTACAGACAGAGAAGAGAAATAACCGATGAGTTTGTTGGGATCGTATGCATCAATGGGCAAGGAAACTACAGACAGAGAAGAGAAATAACCGATGAGTTTGTTGGGATCGTATGCATCAATGGGCAAGGAAACTACAGACAGAGAAGAGAAATAACCGATGAGTTTGTTGGGATCGTATGCATCAATGGGCAAGGAAAACTATGGGCAGGATAACTACAGACAGAGAAGAGAAATAACTGAGTTTGTGGGGCATCAATGGGATATACATACAGAGAAGAGAAATAACCGATGAGTTTGTTGGGATCGTATGCATCAATGGGCAAGGAAACTACAGACAGAGAAGAGAAATAACCGATGAGTTTGTTGGGATCGTATGCATCAATGGGCAAGGATAACTACAGACAGAGAAGAGAAATAACCGATGAGTTTGTTGGGATCGTATGCATCAATGGGCAAGGAAAACTACAGACAGAGAAGAGAAATAACCGATGAGTTTGTTGGGATCGTATGCATCAATGGGCAAGGATAACTACAGACAGAGAAGAGAAATAACCGATGAGTTTGTTGGGATCGTATGCATCAATGGGCAAGGATAACTACAGACAGAGAAGAGAAATAACCGATGAGTTTGTTGGGATCGTATGCATCAATGGGCAAGGATAACTACAGACAGAGAAGAGAAATAACCGATGAGTTTGTTGGGATCGTATGCATCAATGGGCAAGGATAACTACAGACAGAGAAGAGAAATAACCGATGAGTTTGTTGGGATCGTATGCATCAATGGGCAAGGAAAACTACAGACAGAGAAGAGAAATAACCGATGAGTTTGTTGGGATCGTATGCATCAATGGGCAAGGATAACTACAGACAGAGAAGAGAAATAACCGATGAGTTTGTTGGGATCGTATGCATCAATGGGCAAGGAAAACTACAGACAGAGAAGAGAAATAACCGATGAGTTTGTTGGGATCGTATGCATCAATGGGCAAGGATAACTACAGACAGAGAAGAGAAATAACCGATGAGTTTGTTGGGATCGTATGCATCAATGGGCAAGGATAACTACAGACAGAGAAGAGAAATAACCGATGAGTTTGTTGGGATCGTATGCATCAATGGGCAAGGAAAACTACAGACAGAGAAGAGAAATAACCGATGAGTTTGTTGGGATCGTATGCATCAATGGGCAAGGAAAACTACAGACAGAGAAGAGAAATAACCGATGAGTTTGTTGGGATCGTATGCATCAATGGGCAAGGATAACTACAGACAGAGAGAGAGAAAATAACCGATGAGTTTGTTGGGATCGTATGCATCAATGGGCAAGGATAACTACAGACAGAGAAGAGAAATAACCGATGAGTTTGTTGGGATCGTATGCATCAATGGGCAAGGAAAACTACAGACAGAGAAGAGAAATAACCGATGCATGAGTTTGTTGGGATCGTATGCATCAATGGGCAAGGAAAACTACAGACAGAGAAGAGAAATAACCGATGAGTTTGTTGGGATCGTATGCATCAATGGGCAAGGATAACTACAGACAGAGAAGAGAAATAACCGATGAGTTTGTTGGGATCGTATGCATCAATGGGCAAGGATAACTACAGACAGAGAAGAGAAATAACCGATGAGTTTGTTGGGATCGTATGCATCAATGGGCAAGGATAACTACAGACAGAGAAGAGAAATAACCGATGAGTTTGTTGGGATCGTATGCATCAATGGGCAAGGATAACTACAGACAGAGAAGAGAAATAACCGATGAGTTTGTTGGGATCGTATGCATCAATGGCAAGGCAAGGAAAACTACAGACAGAGATGAGAGAAATAACCGATGAGTTTGTTGGGATCGTATGCATCAATGGGCAAGGAAAACTACAGACAGAGAAGAGAAATAACCGATGAGTTTGTTGGGATCGTATGCATCAATGGGCAAGGAAAACTACAGACAGAGAAGAGAAATAACCGATGAGTTTGTTGGGATCGTATGCATCAATGGGCAAGGAAAACTACAGACAGAGAAGAGAAATAACCGATGAGTTTGTTGGGATCGTATGCATCAATGGGCAAGGATAACTACAGACAGAGAAGAGAAATAACCGATGAGTTTGTTGGGATCGTATGCATCAATGGGCAAGGAAACTACAGACAGAGAAGAGAATAACCGATGAGTTTGTTGGGATCGTATGCATCAATGGGCAAGGATAACTACAGACAGAGAAGAGAAATAACCGATGAGTTTGTTTCAATTGGGATCGTATGCATCAATGGGCAAGGAAAACTACAGACAGAGAAGAGAAATAACCGATGAGTTTGTTGGGATCGTATGCATCAATGGGCAAGGATAACTACAGACAGAGAAGAGAAATAACCGATGAGTTTGTTGGGATCGTATGCATCAATGGGCAAGGAAAACTACAGACAGAGAAGAGAAATAACCGATGAGTTTGTTTGTTGGGATCGTATGCATCAATGGGCAAGGAAAACTACAGACAGAGAAGAGAAATAACCGATGAGTTTGTTGGGATCGTATGCATCAATGGGCAAGGAAAACTACAGACAGAGAAGAGAAATAACCGATGAGTTTGTTGGGATCGTATGCATCAATGGGCAAGGAAAACTACAGACAGAGAAGAGAAATAACCGATGAGTTTGTTGGGATCGTATGCATCAATGGGCAAGGAAAACTACAGACAGAGAAGAGAAATAACCGATGAGTTTGTTGGGATCGTATGCATCAATGGGCAAGGAAAACTACAGACAGAGAAGAGAAATAACCGATGAGTTTGTTGGGATCGTATGCATCAATGGGCAAGGAAACTACAGACAGAGAAGAGAAATAACCGATGAGTTTGTTGGGATCGTATGCATCAATGGGCAAGGAAAACTACAGACAGAGAAGAGAAATAACCGATGAGTTTGTTGGGATCGTATGCATCAATGGGCAAGGAAAACTACAGACAGAGAAGAGAAATAACCGATGAGTTTGTTGGGATCGTATGCATCAATGGGCAAGGATAACTACAGACAGAGAAGAGAAATAACCGATGAGTTTGTTGGGATCGTATGCATCAATGGGCAAGGATAACTACAGACAGAGAAGAGAAATAACCGATGAGTTTGTTGGGATCGTATGCATCAATGGGCAAGGAAAACTACAGACAGAGAGAGAGAAATAACCGATGAGTTTGTTGGGATCGTATGCATCAATGGGCAAGGATAACTACAGACAGAGAAGAGAAATAGACCGATAACCGATGAGTTTGTTGGGATCGTATGCATCAATGGGCAAGGATAACTACAGACAGAGAAGAGAAATAACCGATGAGTTTGTTGGGATCGTATGCATCAATGGGCAAGGAAAACTACAGACAGAGAAGAGAAATAACCGATGAGTTTGTTGGGATCGTATGCATCAATGGGCAAGGAAAACTACAGACAGAGAAGAGAAATAACCGATGAGTTTGTTGGGATCGTATGCATCAATGGGCAAGGAAAACTACAGACAGAGAAGAGAAATAACCGATGAGTTTGTTGGGATCGTATGCATCAATGGGCAAGGATAACTACAGACAGAGAAGAGAAATAACCGATGAGTTTGTTGGGATCGTATGCATCAATGGGCAAGGATAACTACAGACAGAGAAGAGAAATAACCGATGAGTTTGTTGGGATCGTATGCATCAATGGGCAAGGAAAACTACAGACAGAGAAGAGAAATAACCGATGAGTTTGTTGGGATCGTATGCATCAATGGGCAAGGATAACTACAGACAGAGAAGAGAAATAACCGATGAGTTTGTTGGGATCGTATGCATCAATGGGCAAGGAAAACTACAGACAGAGAAGAGAAATAACCGATGAGTTTGTTGGGATCGTATGCATCAATGGGCAAGGAAAACTACAGACAGAGAAGAGAAATAACCGATGAGTTTGTTGGGATCGTGGGATCGTATGCATCAATGGGCAAGGATAACTACAGACAGAGAAGAGAAATAACCGATGAGTTTGTTGGGATCGTATGCATCAATGGGCAAGGAGAAAACTACAGACAGAGAAGAGAAATAACCGATGAGTTTGTTGGGATCGTATGCATCAATGGGCAAGGAAAACTACAGACAGAGAAGAGAAATAACCGATGAGTTTGTTGGGATCGTATGCATCAATGGGCAAGGATAACTACAGACAGAGAAGAGAAATAACCGATGAGTTTGTTGGGATCGTATGCATCAATGGGCAAGGAAAACTACAGACAGAGAAACCGATGAGTTTGTTGGGATCGTATGCATCATGGGCAAGGAAAACTACAGACAGAGAAGAGAAATAACCGATGAGTTTGTTGGGATCGTATGCATCAATGGGCAAGGATAACTACAGACAGAGAAGAGAAATAACCGATGAGTTTGTTGGGATCGTATGCATCAATGGGCAAGGATAACTACAGACAGAGAAGAGAAATAACCGATGAGTTTGTTGGGATCGTATGCATCAATGGGCAAGGAAAACTACAGACAGAGAGAAATAACCGATGAGTTTGTTGGGATCGTATGCATCAATGGGCAAGGATAACTACAGACAGAGAAGAGAAATAACCGATGAGTTTGTTGGGATCGTATGCATCAATGGGCAAGGAAAACTACAGACAGAGAAGAGAAATAACCGATGAGTTTGTTGGGATCGTATGCATCAATGGGCAAGGAAAACTACAGACAGAGAAGAGAAATAACCGATGAGTTTGTTGGGATCGTATGCATCAATGGGCAAGGAAACTACAGACAGAAGAGAAATAACCGATGAGTTTGTTGGGATCGTATGCATCAATGGGCAAGGATAACTACAGACAGAGAAGAGAAATAACCGATGAGTTTGTTGGGATCGTATGCATCAATGGGCAAGGATAACTACAGACAGAGAAGAGAAATAACCGATGAGTTTGTTGGGATCGTATGCATCAATGGGCAAGGATAACTACAGACAGAGAAGAGAAATAACCGATGAGTTTGTTGGGATCGTATGCATCAATGGGCAAGGAAAACTACAGACAGAGAAGAGAAATAACCGATGAGTTTGTTGGGATCGTATGCATCAATGGGCAAGGAAAACTACAGACAGAGAAGAGAAATAACCGATGAGTTTGTTGGGATCGTATGCATCAATGGGCAAGGATAACTACAGACAGAGAAGAGAAATAACCGATGAGTTTGTTGGGATCGTATGCATCAATGGGCAAGGATAACTACAGACAGAGAAGAGAAATAACCGATGAGTTTGTTGGGATCGTATGCATCAATGGGCTACAGACAGAGAAAATAAAGTTTGTTGGGATCGTATGCATCAAGAAAACTACAGACAGAGAAGAGAAATAACCGATGAGTTTGTTGGGATCGTATGCATCAATGGGCAAGGATAACTACAGACAGAGAAGAGAAATAACCGATGAGTTTGTTGGGATCGTATGCATCAATGGGCAAGGAAAACTACAGACAGAGAAGAGAAATAACCGATGAGTTTGTTGGGATCGTATGCATCAATGGGCAAGGATAACTACAGACAGAGAAGAGAAATAACCGATGAGTTTGTTGGGATCGTATGCATCAATGGGCAAGGATAACTACAGACAGAGAAGAGAAATAACCGATGAGTTTGTTGGGATCGTATGCATCAATGGGCAAGGATAACTACAGACAGAGAAGAGAAATAACCGATGAGTTTGTGGGGATGGGCGGATAACTACAGACAGAGAAGAGAAATAACCATGATTGGGCAAGTATGCAAATACAAGGAAACTACAGACAGAGAAGAGAAATAACCGATGAGTTTGTTGGGATCGTATGCATCAATGGGCAAGGAAAACTACAGACAGAGAAGAGAAATAACCGATGAGTTTGTTGGGATCGTATGCATCAATGGGCAAGGATAACTACAGACAGAGAAGAGAAATAACCGATGAGTTTGTTGGGATCGTATGCATCAATGGGCAAGGATAACTACAGACAGAGAAGAGAAATAACCGATGAGTTTGTTGGGATCGTATGCATCAATGGGCAAGGATAACTACAGACAGAGAAGAGAAATAACCGATGAGTTTGTTGGGATCGTATGCATCAATGGGCAAGGATAACTACAGACAGAGAAGAGAAATAACCGATGAGTTTGTTGGGATCGTATGCATCAATGGGCAAGGATAACTACAGACAGAGAAGAGAAATAACCGATGAGTTTGTTGGGATCGTATGCATCAATGGGCAAGGATAAACTACAGACAGAGAAGAGAAATAACCGATGAGTTTGTTGGGATCGTATGCATCAATGGGCAAGGATAACTACAGACAGAGAAGAGAAATAACCGATGAGTTTGTTGGGATCGTATGCATCAATGGGCAAGGGATAACTACAGACAGAGAAGAGAAATAACCGATGAGTTTGTTGGGATCGTATGCATCAATGGGCAAGGATAACTACAGACAGAGAAGAGAAATAACCGATGAGTTTGTTGGGATCGTATGCATCAATGGGCAAGGATAACTACAGACAGAGAAGAGAAATAACCGATGAGTTTGTTGGGATCGTATGCATCAATGGGCAAGGAAAACTACAGACAGAGAGAGAGAAATAACCGATGAGTTTGTTGGGATCGTATGCATCAATGGGCAAGGATAACTACAGACAGAGAAGAGAAATAACCGATGAGTTTGTTGGGATCGTATGCATCAATGGGCAAGGAAAACTACAGACAGAGAAGAGAAATAACCGATGAGTTTGTTGGGATCGTATGCATCAATGGGCAAGGAAAACTACAGACAGAGAAGAGAAATAACCGATGAGTTTGTTGGGATCGTATGCATCAATGGGCAAGGAAAACTACAGACAGAGAAGAGAAATAACCGATGAGTTTGTTGGGATCGTATGCATCAATGGGCAAGGATAACTACAGACAGAGAAGAGAAATAACCGATGAGTTTGTTGGGATCGTATGCATCAATGGGCAAGGATAACTACAGACAGAGAAGAGAAATAACCGATGAGTTTGTTGGGATCGTATGCATCAATGGGCAAGGATAACTACAGACAGAGAAGAGAAATAACCGATGAGTTTGTTGGGATCGTATGCATCAATGGGCAAGGATAACTACAGACAGAGAAGAGAAATAACCGATGAGTTTGTTGGGATCGTATGCATCAATGGGCAAGGAAAACTACAGACAGAGAAGAGAAATAACCGATGAGTTTGTTGGGATCGTATGCATCAATGGGCAAGGATAACTACAGACAGAGAAGAGAAATAACCGATGAGTTTGTTGGGATCGTATGCATCAATGGGCAAGGAAAACTACAGACAGAGAAGAGAAATAACCGATGAGTTTGTTGGGATCGTATGCATCAATGGGCAAGGATAACTACAGACAGAGAGAAGAGAAATAACCGATGAGTTTGTTGGGATCGTATGCATCAATGGGCAAGGATAACTACAGACAGAGAAGAGAAATAACCGATGAGTTTGTTGGGATCGTATGCATCAATGGGCAAGGATAACTACAGACAGAGAAGAGAAATAACCGATGAGTTTGTTGGGATCGTATGCATCAATGGGCAAGGATAACTACAGACAGAGAAGAGAAATAACCGATGAGTTTGTTGGGATCGTATGCATCAATGGGCAAGGATAACTACAGACAGAGAAGAGAAATAACCGATGAGTTTGTTGGGATCGTATGCATCAATGGGCAAGGATAACTACAGACAGAGAAGAGAAATAACCGATGAGTTTGTTGGGATCGTATGCATCAATGGGCAAGGAAAACTACAGACAGAGAAGAGAAATAACCGATGAGTTTGTTGGGATCGTATGCATCAATGGGCAAGGGACAGAGAAGAGAAATAACCGATGAGTTTGTTGGGAATGCATCAATGGGCAAGGAAAACTACAGACAGAGAAGAGAAATAACCGATGAGTTTTGTTGGGTTGGGATCGTATGCATCAATGGGCAAGGATAACTACAGACAGAGAAGAGAAATAACCGATGAGTTTGTTGGGATCGTATGCATCAATGGGCAAGGATAACTACAGACAGAGAAGAGAAATAACCGATGAGTTTGTTGGGATCGATCGTATGCATCAATGTTGGGATCGTATGCATCAATGGGCAAGGATAACTACAGACAGAGAAGAGAAATAACCGATGAGTTTGTTGGGATCGGATCGTATGCATCAATGGGCAAGGATAACTACAGACAGAGAAGAGAAATAACCGATGAGTTTGTTGGGATCGTATGCATCAATGGGCAAGGATAACTACAGACAGAGAAGAGAAATAACCGATGAGTTTGTTGGGATCGTATGCATCAATGGGCAAGGATAACTACAGACAGAGAGAGATAAAATAACCGATGAGTTTGTTGGGATCGTATGGGCATCAATGGGGGATAACTAAGGAGAGAGAGAAATAAACTACAGACGTATGCATCATAGAGAAGAGAAGAACCGAATAACCGATGAGTTTGTTGGGATCGTATGCATCAATGGGCAAGGATAACTACAGACAGAGAAGAGAAATAACCGATGAGTTTGTTGGGATCGTATGCATCAATGGGCAAGGAAAACTACAGACAGAGAAGAGAAATAACCGATGAGTTTGTTGGGATCGTATGCATCAATGGGCAAGGATAACTACAGACAGAGAAGAGAAATAACCGATGAGTTTGTTGGGATCGTATGCATCAATGGGCAAGGATAACTACAGACAGAGAAGAGAAATAACCGATGAGTTTGTTGGGATCGTATGCATCAATGGGCAAGGATAACTACAGACAGAGAAGAGAAATAACCGATGAGTTTGTTGGGATCGTATGCATCAATGGGCAAGGATAACTACAGACAGAGAAGAGAAATAACCGATGAGTTTGTTGGGATCGTATGCATCAATGGGCAAGGATAACTACAGACAGAGAAGAGAAGAGAAATAACCGATGAGTTTGTTGGGATCGTATGCATCAATGGGCAAGGATAACTACAGACAGAGAAGAGAAATAACCGATGAGTTTGTTGGGATCGTATGCATCAATGGGCAAGGATAACTACAGACAGAGAAGAGAAATAACCGATGAGTTTGTTGGGATCGTATGCATCAATGGGCAAGGATAACTACAGACAGAGAAGAGAAATAACCGATGAGTTTGTTGGGATCGTATGCATCAATGGGCAAGGATAACTACAGACAGAGAAGAGAAATAACCGATGAGTTTGTTGGGATCGTATGCATCAATGGGCAAGGATAACTACAGACAGAGAAGAGAAATAACCGATGAGTTTGTTGGGATCGTATGCATCAATGGGCAATGGGCAAGGATAACTACAGACAGAGAAGAGAAATAACCGATGACCGATTTGTTGGGATCGTATGCATCAATGGGCAAGGATAACTACAGACAGAGAAGAGAAATAACCGATGAGTTTGTTGGGATCGTATGCATCAATGGGCAAGGATAATGGGCAAGGATAACTACAGAGACAGAGAAGAGAAATAACCGATGAGTTTGTTGGGATCGTATGCATCAATGGGCAAGGATAACTACAGACAGAGAAGAGAAATAACCGATGAGTTTGTTGGGATCGTATGCATCAATGGGCAAGGATAACTACAGACAGAGAAGAGAAATAACCGATGAGTTTGTTGGGATCGTATGCATCAATGGGCAAGGAAAACTACAGACAGAGAAGAGAAATAACCGATGAGTTTGTTGGGCAAGGATAACTAAGGGCAAGAGAAATAACCGATGAGTTTGTGGGACGTATGCATCAATGGGCAAGGATAACTACAGACAGAGAAGAGAAATAACCGATGAGTTTGTTGGGATCGTATGCATCAATGGGCAAGGATAACTACAGACAGAGAAGAGAAATAACCGATGAGTTTGTTGGGATCGTATGCATCAATGGGCAAGGATAACTACAGACAGAGAAGAGAAATAACCGATGAGTTTGTTGGGATCGTATGCATCAATGGGCAAGGATAACTACAGACAGAGAAGAGAAATAACCGATGAGTTTGTTGGGATCGTATGCATCAATGGGCAAGGACAAGGAAAACTACAGACAGAGAAGAGAAATAACCGATGAGTTTGTTGGGATCGTATGCATCAATGGGCAAGGATAACTACAGACAGAGAAGAGAAATAACCGATGAGTTTGTTGGGATCGTATGCATCAATGGGCAAGGATAACTACAGACAGAGAAGAGAAATAACCGATGAGTTTGTTGGGATCGTATGCATCAATGGGCAAGGATAACTACAGACAGAGAAGAGAAATAACCGATGAGTTTGTTGGGATCGTATGCATCAATGGGCAAGGATAACTACAGACAGAGAAGAGAAATAACCGATGAGTTTGTTGGGATCGTATGCATCAATGGGCAAGGATAACTACAGACAGAGAAGAGAAATAACCGATGAGTTTGTTGGGATCGTATGCATCAATGGGCAAGGATAACTACAGACAGAGAAGAGAAATAACCGATGAGTTTGTTGGGATCGTATGCATCAATGGGCAAGGATAACTACAGACAGAGAAGAGAATAACCGATGAGTTTGTTGGGATCGTATGCATCAATGGGCAAGGATAACTACAGACAGAGAAGAGAAATAACCGATGAGTTTGTTGGGATCGTATGCATCAATGGGCAAGGATAACTACAGACAGAGAAGAGAAATAACCGATGAGTTTGTTGGGATCGTATGCATCAATGGGCAAGGATAACTACAGACAGAGAAGAGAAATAACCGATGAGTTTGTTGGGATCGTATGCATCAATGGGCAAGGAAAACTACAGACAGAGAAGAGAAATAACCGATGAGTTTGTTGGGATCGTATGCATCAATGGGCAAGGAAAACTACAGACAGAGAAGAGAAATAACCGATGAGTTTGTTGGGATCGTATGCATCAATGGGCAAGGATAACTACAGACAGAGAAGAGAAATAACCGATGAGTTTGTTGGGATCGTATGCATCAATGGGCAAGGATAACTACAGACAGAGAAGAGAAATAACCGATGAGTTTGTTGGGATCGTATGCATCAATGGGCAAGGATAACTACAGACAGAGAAGAGAAATAACCGATGAGTTTGTTGGGGGATGCATCGTATGCATCAATGGGCAAGGATAATAACTACAGACAGAGAAGAGAAATAACCGATGAGTTTGTTGGGATCGTATGCATCAATGGGCAAGGATAACTACAGACAGAGAAGAGAAATAACCGATGAGTTTGTTGGGATCGTATGCATCAATGGGCAAGGATAACTACAGACAGAGAAGAGAAATAACCGATGAGTTTGTTGGGATCGTATGCATCAATGGGCAAGGATAACTACAGACAGAGAAGAGAAATAACCGATGAGTTTGTTGGGATCGTATGCATCAATGGGCAAGGATAACTACAGACAGAGAAGAGAAATAACCGATGAGTTTGTTGGGATCGTATGCATCAATGGGCAAGGATAACTACAGACAGAGAAGAGAAATAACCGATGAGTTTGTTGGGATCGTATGCATCAATGGGCAAGGAAAACTACAGACAGAGAAGAGAAATAACCGATGAGTTTGTTGGGATCGTATGCATCAATGGGCAAGGATAACTACAGACAGAGAAGAGAAATAACCGATGAGTTTGTTGGGATCGTATGCATCAATGGGCAAGGAAAACTACAGACAGAGAAGAGAAATAACCGATGAGTTTGTTGGGATCGTATGCATCAATGGGCAAGGATAACTACAGACAGAGAAGAGAAATAACCGATGAGTTTGTTGGGATCGTATGCATCAATGGGCAAGGATAACTACAGACAGAGAAGAGAAATAACCGATGAGTTTGTTGGGATCGTATGCATCAATGGGCAAGGATAACTACAGACAGAGAAGAGAAATAACCGATGAGTTTGTTGGGATCGTATGCATCAATGGGCAAGGATAACTACAGACAGAGAAGAGAAATAACCGATGAGTTTGTTGGGATCGTATGCATCAATGGGCAAGGAAAACTACAGACAGAGAAGAGAAATAACCGATGAGTTTGTTGGGATCGTATGCATCAATGGGCAAGGATAACTACAGACAGAGAAGAGAAATAACCGATGAGTTTGTTGGGATCGTATGCATCAATGGGCAAGGATAACTACAGACAGAGAAGAGAAATAACCGATGAGTTTGTTGGGATCGTATGCATCAATGGGCAAGGACAGAGAAGAGAAATAAACTACAGACAGATAACTAGAGAGAAATAACCGATGAGTTTGTTGGGATCGTATGCATCAATGGGCAAGGATAACTACAGACAGAGAAGAGAAATAACCGATGAGTTTGTTGGGATCGTATGCATCAATGGGCAAGGAAAACTACAGACAGAGAAGAGAAATA
>JAUJYZ010000291.1:2500-7500 GCA_033675265.1 Actinostola sp. cb2023
CTATAAAAGGGCCTGTGCCAGGCAGCTATCACCTTCAGTTGTCAGTCATCCATCGTACTGTCAAGAGCTCTGGATCGTAACAATGGGCGCGAAATTTGAATTCAAAATTTGAAATTCAAATTTTTGACTTTCTTCATTCTTTTAATAACACCAAGAACTCATTTTCAAAATCTTGTTATTAGTTTTGAATGATCAGTTTTGAAAATATTGATATCTAGCTCAGTTTTATCGAAGTCCAGCTGAATAATAATTATGAACTTTGAGTCGTTCAATACAACACGGAATACGAAGATGTTACTCCACCATTTCAAATTGATTCAACTGAGCTGGAAAGGTGTGAAATGAAGGCGGTCCAGTCCCTTTTATAGCGCGGTTTCGTGTTTAATAATAATAAGGTTTCCCATTCATACGAAAACGACTCTATCACGTTGTACCAGAAATCCTTTATGAGTTTCTTGTTGTACCTCGTTGGTATACTGACCGGTCTGTATTTATTTGTAGGCGAGACATGTCTACATATTGCTATTGTAAATGGTGACTTAGAGTCTGTTAAGTTACTCGTCAAGTACTATGGCGCTGACGTACACGCCAGGACCACCGGCACGTTCTTCCTACCAGAAGATTGTAAGACCGAGATTGACGTGGAATCTAGTTATGAAGGTATTTCGTTTACTCAATTGAAATATAGTGATAGACTGCATAGACAGGTCCCATATGTCCGCGAATATCCGCCGAGATGAGTCGAAGTTCCACCGAAGTTCCACCGAAGTTCCTCCGAAGTTCCACCGAAGTTCCACCGAAGTTCCACCGAAGTTCCACCGAAGTTCCACCGAAGTTCCACCGAAGTTCCACCGAAGTTCCACCGAAGTTCCACCGAAGTTCCACCGAAGTTCCACCGAAGTTCCTCCGAAGTTCCACCGAAGTTCCACCGAAGTTCCACCGAAGTTCCACCGAGCCACGAGAGAATGAGACGAGACGCGAGTGAGGCGAGAAGAGAATTCTCTCGCTGCCCGACAACGTACGACTCGATCGACCGAACTTGACCTTTTAACGTCAGAGTTGCGCGAAAACGTAGTGACTGTTCACACGAGGGATGATGACACGCGGTGTAACACTGCAGCAATGACACCCACCCATCGTGTATCCATCTCTGCAATTTGTTGCGCAATGTTGACGTAGGATTACACTATGCTACAAGCTTATTCACAGCAATTGTAGAAGTGGACACGCGGCAATTATTTACCAGCAATATTGCACCGTGTGTCTGCACTGACTAACTGACATCAGAAGTCCGTGAAATTCTTACGCATTGCGCGCATGCGCTGTGCGACTAGCTGTTCAGGCGCACGCAACATGCATCGTTGGGCTACCTGTGCTTCACACGATCACAAAATAACATACATGTTGGCACTTGAAACATTTCAAACTTCATAGCACCCAACAACTCTATTCCAACAATATTGGATCGGATGTTGCTGGCCAACATCGTTGAGAGCTGGTTTGCACTGGCCTTAACCTTTACCTTGCATCCTAGGTTATGCGTACTATGGCGAGCATCTTGCTGCCTTTACTGTTTGCACTGGCCTTAACCTTTACCTTGAATCCTAGGTTATGCGTACTATGGCGAGCATCTTGCTGCCTTCACTGTTTGCACTGGCCTTAACCTTTACCTTGCATCCTAGGTTATGCGTACTATGGCGAGCATCTTGCTGCCTTCACTGTTTGCACTGGCCTTAACCTTTACCTTGCATCCTAGGTTATGCGTACTATGGCGAGCATCTTGCTGCCTTCACTGTTTGCACTGGCCTTAACCTTTACCTTGCATCCTAGGTTATGCGTACTATGGCGAGCATCTTGCTGCCTTCACTGTTTGCACTGGCCTTAACCTTTACCTTGCATCCTAGGTTATGCGTACTATGGCGAGCATCTTGCTGCCTTTACTGTTTGCACTGGCCTTAACCTTTACCTTGCATCCTAGGTTATGCGTACTATGGCGAGCATCTTGCTGCCTTTACTGTTTGCACTGGCCTTAACCTTTACCTTGCATCCTAGGTTATGCGTACTATGGCGAGCATCTTGCTGCCTTTACTGTTTGCACTGGCCTTAACCTTTACCTTGCATCCTAGGTTATGCGTACTATGGCGAGCATCTTGCTGCCTTTACTGTTTGCACTGGCCTTAACCTTTACCTTGCATCCTAGATTATGCGTACTATGGCGAGCATCTTGCTGCCTTTACTGTTTGCACTGGCCTTAACCTTTACCTTGCATCCTAGGTTATGCGTACTATGGCGAGTATCCTGCTGCCTTTGCTGTTTGCTTCGAAAACCCTGACATATATGACATCCTTGTACGACATGGAGCTGATCCCAACAGACAAGATACGTTTGGCAACACGGTGTTACATTTATGTGTCATACACGATAAGATGGTGAGTACGATATTTGTACTGGCCCTGGCTGTAGGGTAAGGGTACAGCAACAACAACAACAACAACAACAACAACAACAATAACAGCAGCAGCAGCAGCAGCGATATCCCTATACAGTAGACTGCTGACCAGTCATGTTTGTTTATACTATATATACAGTATAGTAGACTACTGACCAGTCATGTTTGTTTATACTGTACAGTAGTCTGCTGACCAGTCATGTTTGTTTATACTATACAGTAGACTACTGACCAGTCAATGTTTGCTTACACTATACAGTAGACTGCTGACCAGTCATGTTTGCTTACACTATACAGTAGTCTGCTGACCAGTCATGTTTGTTTATACTATACAGTAGACTGCTGACCAGTCATGTTTGTTTATACTGTACAGTAGACTGCTGACCAGTCATGTTTGTTTATACTGTACAGTAGTCTGCTGACCAGTCATGTTTGTTTATACTGTACAGTAGACTACTGACCAGTCATGTTTGTTTATACTGTACAGTAGACTGCTGACCAGTCATGTTTGCTTACACTATACAGTAGACTGCTGACCAGTCATGTTTGCTTACACTATACAGTAGACTGCTGACCAGTCATGTTTGTTTATACTGTACAGTAGACTGCTGACCAGTCATGTTTGTTTATACTGTACAGTAGACTGCTGACCAGTCATGTTTGTTTATACTGTACAGTAGACTGCTGACCAGTCATGTTTGTTTATACTGTACAGTAGACTGCTGACCAGTCATGTTTGTTTATACTATACAGTAGACTGCTGACCAGTCATGTTTGTTTATACTGTACAGTAGACTACTGACCAGTCATGTTTGTTTATACTATACAGTAGACTGCTGACCAGTCATGTTTGTTTATACTGTACAGTAGACTGCTGACCAGTCATGTTTGTTTATACTATACAGTAGACTGCTGACCAGTCATGTTTGTTTATACTGTACAGTAGACTGCTGACCAGTCATGTTTGTTTCAGGATATGTACCAACATGCTTTACGCAGAAAACATAAAATTCGAGGTGACTTCTGCACGGTGAACTACGCAGGAATGACTCCGCTTGCACTGGCTGCAAAGTTAGGGCGAAAAAGTATGTTTCAACCGATGTTGGAGCTTGCTAGTCAAGTAAGTAATGTGACCGGAACCATACATTGGAACCTCTTGTAAGCGACCACCATTGTTATCAGGGGCAGTGGTCGGTTATCAGAGGTTTCAACCGATGATAATAATGCTGATAGTAAAAACAGTGTTTACTGAGGAAATATAAATTTCCCTTGAGACCGGAAATGACGTTTATTGTAGTTACCACTCCCCTCGCACTCCACAGGAATACTGGTCATTTGGATTTATGAATTGCTCGGCCTATCCTCTCGAGGGATTGGACTCTATCGATAAAAATGGAAAGTCGAACCCAAACTCCGCGCTGATAATGACGTTACACGGTGAAACTGCAGACCATTTGGATTTACTGGACACGGGGATCATGTTTAGGCTCTTGGAGGAAAAATGGAAGGCATTTGCAAAGGTAGGACACCTGCAAATAGAAGGGATACTATAATAGAAGCTTTGACGAGAGCGTCAATTAGGAGCAGCTGTCCTTCACAGGATACTCGCACCCTGTATCTATGAACCTTTAATCTTATATTAATCTTTATTTATTTTTTTACAGAAAAAATTCTACGTTCGCTTGGTGTTTGCGATCCTCTATCTCGTCGCATTCAGTTTAACAATTTATTTACGACCAAGAAACTTACAAATCAAAGTCATAGAGAATAACTCAGACAGGGTGAGTTCAATTGCTAACACTCATTCGTACCTCTCGTAAACGACCACCCTCTCGTTGTCGGGTAAGGTGGTCGCTTATTTGAGGTCTCACTTCTTCGGCACTTTGTATGAAGAATGGTAGCTTTAACACAGAGGGATTTGACTGAATGTTCATTCAAATTCCTCGGTTTGACCTTTCGTAAACGACCACCCTCTCATTGTCGGGCAAGGTGGTCGCTTATTTGAGGTTGTCTCATTTCTTCGGCATATTGTATGAAGAATGGTAGCTTTAACACAGAGGGATTTGACTGTAAGTTCATTCAAATTCCTCGGTTTGACCTCTCGTAAACGACCACCCTCTCATTGTCGGGCAAGGTGGTCGCTTATTTGAGGTCTCACTTCTTCGGCACTTTGTATGAAGAATGGTAGCTTTAACACAGAGGGATTTGACTGAATGTTCATTCAAATTCCTCGGTTTGACCTGACCTTTCGTAAACGACCACCCTCTCATTGTCGGGCAAGGTGGTCGCTTATTTGAGGTTGTCTCATTTCTTCGGCATATTGTATGAAGAATGGTAGCTTTAACACAGAGGGATTTGACTGTAAGTTCATTCAAATTCCTCGGTTTGACCTCTCGTAAACGACCACCCTCTCATTGTCGGGCAAGGTGGTCGCTTATTTGAGGTCTCACTTCTTCGGCACTTTGTATGAAGAATGGTAGCTTTAACACAGAGGGATTTGACTGTAAGTTCATTCAAATTCCTCGGTTTGACCTCTCGTAAACGACCACCC
>JAUJYZ010000291.1:10000-92073 GCA_033675265.1 Actinostola sp. cb2023
ATGATTGTGATGATGATGATTGTGATGATGATTGTGATGATGATGATTGTGATGATGATTGAGTTGATGCAGGAGCCCATTACTAGGAGCCTCCCTCTAGTAATAGGTTCATACGACATCATTTGCACAAATTGTGCTATTTTTAGATATGCAAATTTCCGAAGAATTTCAAATTGAAAATAAAATGGCGGCCAAACGGAAGATGCGAGGACTTGATCCAAAATATTGATATTCTTAATCCATGGAAGTCCAAGTCTATTTTTATCTTGCACAAGAACGAGACGAACTGTGTACAATGAATGTATCACATGTATCAATAAACTGACATACTGCCAGAGCGCTTAGTGGCGACTTTTAGTTTGGCGACTCACGATGTCGCGAAATTCTTCTACGTTCTTATACCAATCGCTTCATATGTTTATTCTTGTTTTATCAACTTTCTTCTGTTGGTTTTTGATTCACGATTTAGTCTTCGTAAGAATGAAGCGTTCACAGTGCCATTTCGACTCTGATGAAGCAAAATCCATCACCTTCATCATCACTGATAGTTTCAGTGGACAGCAACGCCAACATAAACAACCATACAAATGTGCACTTTGCTAAAGACTTTCTTCGCGGAAAGATTGTCGAAAAACAACTGAAACTTTCAACCGACAAACCGTGCCTTAAAGAGCGGCAAAGAACACTAAAACAAGAGGGTTACTTATCACTGAGTGTATGGCGAAATTCTTTCGCCAAAGGCGACTTCAGTTCAAAGAAGACAAGATAACCGACACTCCAAGATCAGCCGCTGAATAAAAATGCGATAAAATCTTCATCCAGGCCACAGAAGAAGAAGCTCCCCTGTACGTCCCTTCGCTGTTTTAGAAGGAACTTTGTGTCAATGTCGAGAATTTTCGACCTACTTCAGTTCGTGATTCATTTTGTTGCGTTTCAGACAACAACTGCTAATTAGCAAAACACACCGGCGGTTTGGAATATTCATAGCTTGGTTCTCACTGCTAGTCCTGCACAAGTTTAATTAGGATCTTCGTAAGAGATTATCCATGATACCAGATCGTTGAATTCCTTCTCAGAAAGAGCAGAAGATGTTCGTTTTTTGGCCGGGTTTTGAACTGGCCTTTGAGCTTTGTTTTCAGAAGTTCTCGCACTTGAAGTTTTGATATAAATAATAATACCTAGAGTTAGTTTTTTGTTGTTTTGTTTTTAATGTTTTCAATCATTGTTCTTCCTCGCTTGATGAAGTACTGAAGTCAGACGACGAAACTATTCTGCAATTTCACTATAGCTAGTTTCTCGGCTTCACTAGAACTCGACTGCCATCAGTGTTGAATCTGACGTCAAATTCCTATTGTGTAAGTCGCGACATGATTGGTTCATCGCGCGGAATTTATAATGATGTTCTATTTTTAGCTCAATTTGTGCAAATGATGTCGTACAGACCTATTATAGGAGAGGAAGGCTCCTAGTAATGGGCTCCTGGTTGATGATGATAATTGTGATGATGATGATTGTGATGCTGATGATTGTGATGATGATGATTCTGATGATGATGACGTTGCCATTTCCCCGACTGAATAACCTTTCCTTTCGATCCTTCTTTGTTGTTTGTTTGCTATTCAGAGAGATGCCCCTGGCAAAGCGTTATTCCTTGTGTCATGTCTGTTGGTAGTTATTGCATGTCCTCTACGTTACTTGGACCAACACGTAATAGAGACACACTTGATGATATTAGCTGCACCAATGGCCTGGAGTTATTTACTCTTCTTTTGTAGGTGAGAAATAAATCAATAATTATAACACAATCGGTCATTCATTACTACGTTCGTTCATTCATTCATTCATTCATTCATTCATTCATTCATTCATTCATTCATTCATTCATTCATTCATTCATTCATTCATTCATTCATTCATTCATTCATTCATTCATTCATTCATTCATTCATTCATTCAGTCAGTCAGTCAGTCATTCATTCAGTCATTCATTCAGTCAGTCATTCAGTCAGTCATTCATTCAGTCATTCAGTCATTCAGTCATTCAGTCATTCAGTCATTCAGTCATTCAGTCATTCAGTCATTCAGTCAGTCAGTCAGTCAGTCAGTCAGTCAGTCAGTCAGTCAGTCAGTCAGTCAGTCAGTCAGTCAGTCAGTCAGTCAGTCAGTCAGTCATTTAGTCATTCATTCATTCATTCATTCATTCATTCATTCAGTCAGTCAGTCATTCATTCATTCATTCATTCATTCATTCATTCATTCATTCAGTCAGTCAGTCAGTCAGTCAGTCAGTCAGTCAGTCAGTCAGTCAGTCAGTCAGTCAGTCAGTTAGTCAGTCAGTAATCAATGTTTTCTTTTTTTACTGGCCAAACGAACGATTCGTTTCATTTAGTCAGTCATCTAGAACGATTCATTCTTTCTTCCTTGTATGGATTGACTGACTCGTCGATCGATGAATCTGTTTTGCAGGGGTTTTAGTGCAATCGGGCCGTTTGTAGGTATGGTGTACAAAATGTGTGCAGGCGACATGACTCGCTTTTGCATCATCTACTTCATATTTCTTGCTGGGTGTGTTCAAGGTTAGTCGATAGTCAGCCCGCACAATCCCTCAGCTAATCGCTAAATGACGTCGTCTCCTTTTATTCTTTACTATGATCACGACCATCATCATCATCGTCATCACCACTATCACCATCATATCATCATATCATCATATCATCATATCGTCATCATCTTCACCACCACCATGTCATCACCATCATATAGTCACCATCACCATCATTATCATCATCACCACCACCATCATATCATCACCATCATATAGTCACCATCACCATCATTATCATCATCACCATATAGTCACCACCACCATCATTATCATCATCACCACCACCATCATATCATCACTATCATCATTATCATAATTATCATCATCAACACCATAATATTGACACTCTGACAGTATAATATTCCCATCGTTGTAATGTGTCTTGCAGCATTTACGTATATAATGCGAGGAGTAAAAAACTACGAACACGAAGTCGACACGTTCATAGCTCTCTTACAAATGACTTTTGGAGAGTTTGCGGTAAGCATCATGACGTACTCAATGACGTCATGACTAGTAACACATACTCAATGACGTCATAGCTAGCAATATATACATACTCAATCACGTCATAACTAGTAATACATACTGCAATGACGTCATGACTAGTAATACATACTCAATGACGTCATGATTAGTGGTACATACTCAATGACGTCATGACTAGTGATACATACTCAATGACGTCATGATTAGTGATACATACTCAATGACATCATGACTAGCGATACATACTAAATGACGTCATGACTAGTGATACATACTCAATGACGTCGGTCGCCCGGCAGCAAATGTGAACTGTGCGTCCCTAAAGGATCATGGGAGTTTCTATTTGCAGCCATGTTCTTTATGAACGTATTGTTAACCTGTCAAAGCGGGAAAGGCTTCGAGTTTTACCGAAAATTATAGGAAAAGATTGTGTGACAAGTCGTGACATGCTGTCGTAAGCACTGTGTGTCTGTCCTCTTATTGACAACGGCAAACCAGCCAATCAGATGGTGATATTATAGGATAGGAAAAGATTGCGTGACAAGTCGTGACATGCTGTCGTAAGTACCGTGTGTCTGTACTCTTATTAACAATGGCAAACCAGCCAATCAGATGGCGATATTATAGGATAGGAAAAGATTGCGTGACAAGTCGTGACATGCTGTCGTAAGTACCGTGTGTCTGTACTCTTATTGACAACGGCAAACCAGCCAATCAGATGGCGATATTATAGGGTAGGAAAAGATTGCGTGACAAGTCGTGACATGCTGTCGTAAGTACCGTGTGTCTGTACTCTTATTGACAACGGCAAACCAGCCAATCAGATGGCGATATTATAGGATAGGAAAAGATTGCGTGACAAGTCGTGACATGCTGTCGTAAGCAGTGTGTCTGTACTCTTATTGACAACGGCAAACCAGCCAATCAGATTGCGAGATTACTCTCAAGTGTTGTAAAAAAGAACATTGCGAACATTGCAAATTCAAGTAAGATTCAAAATGAACTGGCTGGATTTATTTTTGTTAAAAATCAGAAACTTGGTACATTACCCATGATCCCCTGGGGTCACACCTTTGCGACTCGAGGGAGACTGACTATACATCAATTTAAATGAGGATATGCTAAACAACCGTTCTGTAGCTCTAATATATGTTTGATGTTTTTTCTAGTACTCTGATTTAGAGAAATCACCATACCCTGCTCTCGCCAAGTTGATATTTTTTTATTTTAATTTGTTCGTGACGGTGTTGCTGCTCAATATGTTAATCGCAATGATGGCCAGTACTTATCAAAACGTAAGTGTTCTGTAGAGTCGTGTGAGTGGGTTACCTGTGGTTAGTATTACCACAGGTAGCCCACTCGTCGAATAGAGTCGTTTTCGTATGAGTGGGTTACCTGTGGTTAGTGTTACCACAGGTAACCCACTCATCGAATAGAGTCATTTTCGTATGAGTGGGTTACCTGTGGTTAGTGTTACCACAGGTAGCCCACTCGTCGAATAGAGTCGTTTTCGTATGAGTGGGTTACCTGTGGTTAGTGTTACCACAGGTAACCCACTCGTCGAATAGAGTCGTTTTCGTATGAGTGGGTTACCTGTGGTTAGTGTTACCACAGGTAACCCACTCGTCGAATAGAGTCATTTTCATATGAGTGGGTTACCTGTGGTTAGTGTTACCACAGGTAACCCACTCGTCCAATAGAGTCGTTTTCGTATGAGTGGGGTTACCACAGGTACCTGTGGTTAGTAGTGTTACCACAGGTAACCCACTCGTCGAATAGAGTCGTTTTCGTATGAGTGGGAAACCTACGGTACCGTGACACTCAAATGGCTTCCATTGTGAACCAATCAAAAAGCGTACAGATGGATTTCATCCAATCAAACTCTTTCAATACGGCACGGCACGGTACCGTAACATTCCCACTCATACGAAAACGACTTTGTACTGCTAGTTCATAAAGGTTGTCTTGTGAATACTGAATTATCAAAAATTATAGCTAGTCTTTTCAGAAGCCAAAACCAGGCTAATCCAACATTTATCAATTAGTCAACGAGCGTCTATAACGCAATGGGCGCATGGATATGAGTTGACTAATTAATTTATAATATGGCACCTACATAGAGAGCGTGCAGCCCATGGAGAAATAGTTCATAGTAATTTTAACCAATGAGCACGCACGTTATTTCGAACAGCGCACGCGCGATCAGACGAGGCCAGTGGGAAGTTGATGAGAGCGTGCAGCCCATGGGGAAATAGTTATAGAACTCTAGCCAATCAGAGCGCGCGTTATATCATTGCTATATTATAATGAATATTCATAAGATAACTTTTCGGGAACAAGGAAGACTTGCTCGTGTAGACGACATTTACATCGACAATTTTTCCTTGTCAAGGAAAACTTGCTCGTGTAGATGACAAAAAATTGTCAATTTTTCCTTGTCAAGGAAAACTTGCCCGTGTAGATGCAGCAGATATATATACAATAGACAATTATATAACGCGCGCTTTGATTGGCTGAAAACCATGTTCTATAATAGCATATATTAAAATACACCATGACTGATGATTGGTGATGATGATTCCACCGATTACAAGTAGCTCACAGTGTTTTGGATACAATATTTGTCAATCTTAATTACAGAATGTGGGTGAACGTTAACGTGCTCAGGTGCACGCGGACGCAAGCCAGACTGCGTCTTTCCTTTGGGATCCCTGTGGTACTGGTGTTTTACCACAGGTATCCCACACTGAGGAACTAGAAATATGAGCGACAAGTAGACCTTGTAGTTGTGCTACAAAGATGTTGTTTTGATTTTCTTTAGATTGCTGATCGTTCAGAGAAAGAATGGAGAAGGCAGGTACGATCGCTTCGTCAAAGCTTCCATCATCATCATCACTGCGATCAGCACTATTATCGTTATCCATCATCATCCTCACTGCGATCAGCACTATTATCGTTATCCATCATCATCATCACTGCGATCAGCACTATTATCGTTATCCATCATCATCCTCACTGCGATCAGCACTATTATCGTTATCCATCATCATCCACACTGCGATCAGCACTATTATCGTTATCCATCATCATCATCACTGCGATCAGCACTATTATCGTTATCCATCATCATCCACACTGCGATCAGCACTATTATCGTTATCCATCATCATCATCACTGCGATCAGCACTATTATCGTTATCCATCATCATCATCACTGCGATCAGCACTATTATCGTTATCCATCATCATCCTCACTGCGATCAGCACTATTATCGTTATCCATCATCATCATCACTGCGATCAGCACTATTATCGTTATCCATCATCCTCACTGCGATCAGCACTATTATCGTTATCCATCATCATCATCACTGCGATCAGCACTATTATCGTTATCCATCATCATCTCACTGCGATCAGCACTATTATCGTTATCCATCATCATCCTCACTGCGATCAGCACTATTATCGTTATCCATCATCATCCTCACTGCGATCAGCACTATTATCGTTATCCATCATCATCATCACTGCGATCAGCACTATTATCGTTATCCATCATCGTCATCACTGCGATCAGCACTATTATCGTTATCCATCATCATCCTCACTGCGATCAGCACTATTATCGTTATCCATCATCATCCTCACTGCGATCAGCACTATTATCGTTATCCATCATCATCCTCACTGCGATCAGCACTATTATCGTTATCCATCATCATCCTCACTGCGATCAGCACTATTATCGTTATCCATCATCATCACTGCGATCAGCACTATTATCGTTATCCATCATCATCACTGCGATCAGCACTATTATCGTTATCATCATCATCATCATCACTGCGATCAGCACTATTATCGTTATCCATCATCCTCACTGCGATCAGCACTATTATCGTTATCCATCATCATCATCACTGCGATCAGCACTATTATCGTTATCCATCATCATCCTCACTGCGATCAGCACTATTATCGTTATCCATCATCATCATCACTGCGATCAGCACTATTATCGTTATCCATCATCCTCACTGCGATCAGCACTATTATCGTTATCCATCATCATCCTCACTGCGATCAGCACTATTATCGTTATCCATCATCATCATCACTGCGATCAGCACTATTATCGTTATCCATCATCATCCACACTGCGATCAGCACTATTATCGTTATCCATCATCATCCTCACTGCGATCAGCACTATTATCGTTATCCATCATCATCCTCACTGCGATCAGCACTATTATCGTTATCCATCATCATCATCACTGCGATCAGCACTATTATCGTTATCCATCATCATCCTCACTGCGATCAGCACTATTATCGTTATCCATCATCATCCACACTGCGATCAGCACTATTATCGTTATCCATCATCATCCTCACTGCGATCAGCACTATTATCGTTATCCATCATCATCATCACTGCGATCAGCACTATTATCGTTATCCATCATCATCATCACTGCGATCAGCACTATTATCGTTATCCATCATCATCCTCACTGCGATCAGCACTATTATCGTTATCCATCATCGTTATTATATCCCGCGCACTACCACAGGGAGCCCAATAGATTATCCCGCGCGCTACCACAGGAAGCCCAATGTAATATTCTCATGCACTACCACAGGGAGCCCAATAGATTATCCCGCGCGCTACCACAGGAAGCCCAATGTAATATCCCGCGCACTACCACAGGGAGCCCAATAGATTATCCCGCGCGCTACCACAGGAAGCCCAATGTAATATCTCATGCACTACCACAGGGAGCCCAATAGATTATCCCGCGCGCTACCACAGGAAGCCCAATGTAATATCCCGCGCACTACCACAGGGAGCCCAATAGATTATCCCGCGCGCTACCACAGGAAGCCCAATGTAATATCTCATGCACTACCACAGGGAGCCCAATAGATTATCCCGCGCGCTACCACAGGAAGCCCAATGTAATATCCCGCGCACTACCACAGGGAGCCCAATAGATTATCCCGCGCGCTACCACAGGAAGCCCAATGTAATATCTCATGCACTACCACAGGGAGCCCAATAGATTATCCCGCGCGCTACCACAGGAAGCCCAATGTAATATCTCATGCACTACCACAGGGAGCCCAATAGATTATCCCGCGCGCTACCACAGGAAGCCCAATGTAATATCCCATGCACTACCACAGGGAGCCCAATAGATTATCCCGCGCGCTACCACAGGAAGCCCATTGTAATATCCCCTGCACTACCACAGGAAGCCCAATAGATTATCGTGCGCGCTACCACAGGGAGCCCAATAGATTATCCCGCGCGCTACCACAGGGAGCCCAATAGATTATCCCGCGCGCTACCACAGGAAGCCCAATAGATTATCCCGCGCGCTACCACAGGAAGCCCAATGTAATATCCCATGCACTACCACAGGGAGCCCAATAGATTATCCCGCGCGCTACCACAGGAAGCCCATTGTAATATCCCATGCACTACCACAGGAAGCCCAATAGATTATCGTGCGCGCTACCACAGGGAGCCCAATAGATTATCCCGCGCGCTACCACAGGAAGCCCAATAGATTATCCCGCGCGCTACCACAGGAAGCCCAATGTAATATCCCATGCACTACCACAGGGAGCCCAATAGATTATCCCGCGCGCTACCACAGGAAGCCCAATAGATTATCCCGCGCGCTACCACAGGAAGCCCAATGTAATATCCCATGCGCTACCACAGGGAGCCCAATAGATTATCCCGCGCGCTACCACAGGAAGCCCATTGTAATATCCCATGCACTACCACAGGAAGCCCAATAGATTATCGTGCGCGCTACCACAGGTAGCCCAATAGATTATCCCGCGCGCTACCACAGGAAGCCCAATGTAATATCCCATGCACTACCACAGGGAGCCCAATAGATTATCCCGCGCGCTACCACAGGAAGCCCATTGTAATATCCCATGCACTACCACAGGAAGCCCAATAGATTATCGTGCGCGCTACCACAGGGAGCCCAATAGATTATCCCGCGCGCTACCACAGGAAGCCCAATAGATTATCCCGCGCGCTACCACAGGAAGCCCAATGTAATATCCCATGCACTACCACAGGGAGCCCAATAGATTATCCCGCGCGCTACCACAGGAAGCCCAATAGATTATCCCGCGCGCTACCACAGGAAGCCCAATGTAATATCCCATGCACTACCACAGGGAGCCCAATAGATTATCCCGCGCGCTACCACAGGAAGCCCATTGTAATATCCCATGCACTACCACAGGAAGCCCAATAGATTATCGTGCGCGCTACCACAGGGAGCCCAATAGATTATCCCGCGCGCTACCACAGGAAGCCCAATAGATTATCCCGCGCGCTACCACAGGAAGCCCAATGTAATATCCCATGCACTACCACAGGGAGCCCAATAGATTATCCCGCGCGCTGCCACAGGAAGCCCAATAGATTATCCCGCGCGCTACCACAGGAAGCCCAATGTAATATCCCATGCACTACCACAGGGAGCCCAATAGATTATCCCGCGCGCTACCACAGGAAGCCCATTGTAATATCCCATGCACTACCACAGGAAGCCCAATAGATTATCGTGCGCGCTACCACAGGAAGCCCAATAGATTATCCCGCGCGCTACCACAGGAAGCCCAATGTAATATCCCATGCCCTACCACAGGAAGCCCATTAGAAGAGACGCGCGCATGATATATTTTTTACTAGATGTGCTACCTGTGGTTAGCGGAATCACAAAAGGTTCCACACAGTGATAGCTCAATGGGATTAAATATGGTAAAATTAATTGAACTATAACTAATGATGTGTTTTTCTATTTGAAAGTGGGCCGAGATAATCATCGTTATCGAGCAGTCCATCTCCCCCAAAGAGTTAATGCGTTGCCAGGACGACTATTCGGTCAACATGGCGGCCGAAGGCTCCAGTGTGAGGTCGCGAGGCATCATGGTTATCAAGAAGACTGACAAACAAACCAAAGCAGACGCCCGCAAAGCTGCCATTCAAAACTGGCGGGTAAATAATATTTTATTCTCGACCCAGTCTTTCTACTGCGCGCGTTCAACGAATAGAGAGAGGCCCTGGAAAAGATAGTATATAATGCATATATACCATTCTTCTTGTTTATGCAGCCTCGCTCGCTTACGAGATCACCCGTTATACAAGTAATTCTCGCTACAAGAAAACTGTTTTAAACCAAAAACGTTTCTACCAATCACATCGAAAGTTCTAAATCGTATGCGTATCCACCAATCAGATTACTCGTTATATTACAGTTGTCAACCATATCCGTATCTACCAATCAGATTACTCGTTATATTACAGTTGTCAACCATGTGCGTATCCACCAATCAGATTACTCGTTATATTACAGTTGTCAATCATATGCGTATCCACCAATCAGATTACTCGTTATGTTACAGTTGTCAACCATATGCGTATCCACCAATCAGATTATTCGTTATATTGTGAACCATGTATACATATCCACCAATCAGATGGCTCGGTTTAAAATCATAACTGCCGCAACCAATTGAAACTCTCGATCTAAACTAAACTTGAGTAAACATTTAAATGCCAGATGATCAAGGATGCCGCGCTTGAATACAATGCAATGACGTCATATCCAGGTATACTTGACTTGCACTGCGCATGTGCATGTCTGCATGGGATTTGATTCGTTTATTCTTGGCATGCTCTTTGGTCTAACAACGCATGAACGACTAGCCGTTAACTCAATAAACAGTGGTGTAATTTCTCGCTATGAAATGGTAGTATTTCTAGAGTATAAACACTAAACTCATAAAATTAGTACAACATTGATTTTAATTAGAATCTTGTTTATATACAGTCGAACCTCTATTAAGCGGCCAACCTCTATTTAGCGACCAGTACAGTGGTCAATGTTGTTTTACACCTCTATTAAGAGGTCAACCTTAAAAAAAAAATACAAAAAAAAAATACAAAAAAATACAAAATAAATAATAAATAAAAATAAACGGCCCACCTCAATTGAGCGGCCACTTGCCAATTCACCACTTTCTTTGTGCCCTAATCTTCTCATTTATTCTTGTTTCTAGATTCTCGGCAAGCGATCAATCAAAGCTAACCTCAGACAACAGGCTTTATCATAAATAAGACATCCATACGGCCCAGTCCCTCTCTTGGTTGTCTTGGTTACAGTATGCGAAGAAATGAACGCTAACCATTTGTCCAAACCAAAGAGTATTTATTTCTAACTAAGATTATTTATATATTCAGAGAATAAAAAACTTAAAAAACTCATGATCACTATAATCAAATCATTATAAGTAATACAAGCATCAAGATTGACAACAACCCTCGTTTTACTGATCAGTGCGCACTGCGTCATCTTCCACGTACCCTGGTTCCAGAGGCTACTAGACTGGTGCTGAGCTGGTGCTGAGGCTTCGGACTCGTCCTTCGGACTGGCGCCTCTCGTCAGTAGGACTCGCCTCTCGTCCTTCGGATTAGGGTATTTTCCACGTCGCGTCGCAAGCTCATTATGAAGCCATTTTAACCGATACAGGTAAAAGGAAATAAAGAGTATTAGCTTAACGTAGCCTTGTTTAGTTTTGTTGTTTCTTCTCCAGTTTTGAATTGAACTCCTTTCTCCACTCTACCCAGGAATGTTTGTCACTCGGTCACACAACATTCTGCTGTATGTTGCTTGCGTTACGAACATGAAACTGCATGTTTCCATCTCATTAGTCTATTTTGTCTTTGAATCAAGCACCAAAAATGATAGCCTCCTTTGCAGGCGTTCTTAGGTGAATGACATTACGAGATTAATACTGCTAACCTCCAAGGAAGTATATCTTTTAATGACAATCTTTCCCAAGGAAGTCAATCAATGAAACAAAGCGGCTGTAATGCTCCAATTACTACAGCCGAAAGCTGAGGACAAAGATTTTAAATGGTGGATCTTCTTCACAAAATCTTACGTATTATTATTATTATCAGCTGCCAACAATGAAGGTGATCATAATAGTCTGCGGACTTATAATTAGCTTTGATTGTTAGTGGCGAATTTGGGCTTCAGGTTTGAGTTGTTAGATCCCAGACATGGCGTGTGTTCAAATGTTGCACTAAATTTCAAGCCGAAATGCTTGAAGTTCTGGTTGGTAAAAGGCGCACAATTAAAAACCCAAGTCAATTCTGAGATATGTTTCAGTATATCATTCTAAGCTTACGTAGACGGAGTTTTAGAGATTTCAGAGTACCCGCACATATAGAAAATATTAATCGCATAATAACGGTGAAATGTAAATAGGAAAAACCTGCTTTGTTAACCTTTATTTCCCACTTGTTGATTTGCAGTAAATACCTAGATTTTAACTCAGATATCATGTAGCACCTTTCTAAAATGAATATCCGAAGACAGTTTCGCTTTAGCTGTCTTTATTTTTTCGCGCGATGCGATTTTCTAGAGGTACTATTTTCCCGCTGGATTCAAGCCAATTTCAGGCCGCCAGAGGCCTGGATCGATTTTCTCGATTTAAAAAAAAAGAACGATTTTTTTTACAAAATGAACATCAGATCAGTGGTTTGTACAATATTCCCCTTCTTTAAATCGAATATTAATGTTTTCACTGTGGCCAAAATGTTGGCTATTTTGCTCCATCAGATGTGACATTCTCTCTTAAATGCTGAGTCACCGTATGTTACGTATAGGACGAAGATTTCGGCCTCATCCGCGCTATCGGGTAGTACACAATCAGCGAAGTAGTCAAAGAGGGAGGGAACAGTCGTATCCTAGTCCTAAATGACTGCCCCTTACCACATCAAGCTATCTGTACTTCCGATTGTTTTCGAGGGTCAATTTAGTAGTCTATCGTGTAACGGTTATTGTTATGGAAATTTCTTGACTAACGCAGTCCTCTGGTTAGTG
The DNA here is from genome assembly GCA_033675265.1 of Actinostola sp. cb2023. Classification (NCBI taxonomy): domain Eukaryota; kingdom Metazoa; phylum Cnidaria; class Anthozoa; order Actiniaria; family Actinostolidae; genus Actinostola; species Actinostola sp. cb2023. Next base: position 23,031 of record JAUJYZ010000291.1, read on the forward strand.
CTGGGATTTGGAAACCAGCGACCAGGGGATCGACTCTCGGTGCGGGCATCATTTTTTTTCTGATTCTTTTTTTTTCTCAAACTTTTTTTTTCTATTTCTTTCTTTTTTTCTTTTTTCGGTTTTCATTGAAAAAAGTTTCAATTTAAAAAAAAGCTTATGACAGAAGTTCCTTTCAGTTGCGAACCTCACGAAAATCTAAGCCCCTGCCATATTAATGAAATAATATATCACTCTTAATAATCAAAGTACGATGACACGTATCTGACTAAAAATAGATTGAGTAAAATGTTCCAACTGTGCTATCATGGATCCGTTTGTCTGTCCATCAGTCCGATCAGTGCCCAATCTCTAGCGTCCAGATCAGTCCGACGAGTCCCAACTTGCTGATCGAATTTTTTCTTGTTGGCATGTTCAATTTTTGCTGATCTAGACACGGATTTCATAACGTTGAGTTTGCAGCGACTTATTTATTCGGTGATGTTGGATACGACATTCCTTTGGCTGGATAATAACAATCCCCAGAGTAAAATGCAAGGAACACAAATGCAAGAATGGGCTATACAGTAGACCATGGGAAATCGTCATTTTGAGCCATTTTGCATGGGCTATAGTCCATGAAAAATCGTCATTTTGGGTCATTTTTTTTTGCGCTCTTTCCATAGGCTATTGTCCATGAAAAATCGTCATTTTGGGCCATCTTTTGCGCACTTTCTATAGGCTATTGTCCATGAAAAATCGTCATTTTGGGCCATTGTTTGCGCACTTTCCATAGGCTATAGTCATGAAAAAACGTCATTTTGGGCCATTTTTTGCGCACTTTCCATAGGCTATAGTCATGAAAAAACGTCATTTTGGGCCATTTTTGTGCACTTTGCATAGGCGCCTATTGTCCATGAAAAGACTTCATTTTGGGCCATTTTTGCGCACTTTGCATTGGCAATAGTTCATGAAAAAACGTCATTTTGGGCCATTTTTGTGCACTTTCCATAGGCGTCTATTGTCCATGAAAAGTCGTCATTTTGGGCTATTTATTGCACAATTTCCACATAGGCTATAGTCCATGAAAAAACGTCATTTTGGGCCATTCTTGCGCACTTTGCATGGGCTATAGTACATGGAAAATCGTCATTTACTTGGTTCTTTTTTGCACACTTACCATAGGCTATAGTCCATGAAAAATAGTCATTTTGAGCTATCTTTTGCGCACTTTCCATAGGCTATAGTTCATGAAAAATCGTCATTTTGGGCCATTTTTTGCACACTTTCCATAAGCTATAGTCCATGGAGAATCTTCATTTTTGGTCATTTCTGCGCACTTTGCATGTTCTACAGTCCATGGAAAATCGTCATTTTGGGCCATTTTTGCGCACTTTGAATGGGCTATAGTCCTTTGAAAATCGGCATTTTGGACCATTTTGACACACTTTGCATGGGCTATAGTACATGGAAAATCGTCATTGTGAGCCATTTTGGCACTCTTTGCATGGGCTACAGTCCATGGAAAATCGTCATTGTGGGCCATTTTTCTGCACTTTGCATGGGCTATAGTCCTTTGAAAATCGTCATTTTGGACCATTTTGACACACTTTGCATGGGCTACAGTCCATGGAAAATCGTCATTTTGGGCCATTTTTTGCGCACTTTCCATATAGTCTATAGTCCATGAAAAAACGTCATTTTGGGCCATTTTTGTGCACTTTGCATAGGCGCCTATTGTCCATGAAAAGACGTCATTTTGGGCCATTTTTGCGCACTTTGCATTGGCAATAGTTCATGAAAAAACGTCATTTTGGGCCATTGTTTGCGCAGTTTCCATAGGCTATAGTCATGAAAAAACGTCATTTTGGGCCATTTTTGTGCACTTTGCATAGGCGCCTATTGTCCATGAAAAGACGTCATTTTTGGCCATTTTTGCGCACTTTGCATTGGCAATAGTTCATGAAAAAAACGTCATTTTGGGCCATTTTTGTGCACTTTCCATAGGCGTCTATTGTCCATGAAAAGTCGTCATTTTGGGCCATTTATTGCACAATTTCCATATAGGCTATAGTCCATGAAAAATCGTCATTTTGGGCCATTTTTTGCACACATTCCATAGGCTATTGTCCATGAAAAATCGTCATTTTGGGCCATTTTTGCGCACTTTGCATTGGCAATAGTTCATGAAAAAAAAAAACGTCATTTTGGGCCATTGTTTGCGCACTTTCCATAGGCTATTGTCCATGAAAAATCGTCATTTTGGGCCATTGTTTGCGCACTTTCCATAGGCGTCTATTGTCCATGAAAAGACGTCATTATGGGCCATTTTTGCGCACTTTGCATTGGCAATAGTTCATGAAAAAACGTCATTTTGGGCCATTGTTTGCGCACTTTCCATAGGCTATTGTCAATGAAAAGTCGTCATTTTGGGCCATTTATTGCGCACTTTCCATAGGCTATAGTTCATGTAAAATCGTCATTCTGAGCCATTTTAGCGCACTTTGCATGGGCTATGTAGTCCGTGGAAAATCGTCATTTTGGACCATTTTTTGCGCAATTTCTAAATAGGCTTTAGAATATAGTCATACTCACTCGACCAATCAGCGCCCAGCATTTGTGTGCTCTATATCTCATAAAGTAACAAATAGGGCTTTAACAATGGACTCATTAGTATTCTCTATATAGAGAATACTAATAAAGCTCTTTGTTTTCTTTTGTTACAAAGCCTTATTAGTATTCTCTATATAGGGAATACTAATGACTAACTTAGAGAATACTAGAGTGCAAATATTATATCCATGAAATAGTTAACTAACTAAATAGTACTAATAAATAGCACCAAATGCTTTATCATTGTTGTCGTTGGCTCTTATTTCACGGATATAATATTTGCACTCTAATATATAACGTGTACTAAACTATATACAAAACATATTCTAATGCAATTTTAGTTTAATCTCGACAGTTATTAGATTTATACATGAATACTGATACATAAGAAATACAGATCATAACCCGGGCTATGCTAAACACTAAATGAAAAATCGTCATTTTGGGCCATTTTTTGCACACTTTCCATAAGCTATAGTCCATGGAAAACCTTCATTTTTGGTCATTTCTGCGCACTTTGCATGTTCTATAGTACATGTAAAATCGTCATTTTGGACCATTTTGACACACTTTGCATGGGCTTATAGTACATGGAAAATCGTCATTGTGAGCCATTTTGGCACTCTTTGCATGGGCTACAGTCCATGGAAAATCGTCATTGTGGGCCATTTTTGCGCACTTTGAATGGGCTATAGTCCTTTGAAAATCGTCATTTTGGACCATTTTGACACACTTTGCATGGGCTACAGTCCATGGAAAATCGTCATTGTGGGCCATGCATTTGTGCGCACTTTGCATGGGCTGTAGTCCAGGAAAATCGTCAATATTCTCATATAGTTCTTCCAAGTCCTCCCAGCTGCATCGTCGGTAACTGTAGGGTAGATAGTACTACTGTACGATGGTGGTAGAACGTGCAATCATTTACTATGAGCTACTGATTAGTTAAACGACCCTTCATATCAATGCACCATACACTGATACGGTCTATCACTGGTCTTACAGAGAAACAGAGTAGGAATTAAGTTCTATTATATATACAGGGTATGGCAAAGCCTCAAGTCATATGTTCACAGCAATGAAACAAGGTATATTCCATTTGAAACTGATTTGTGGTCTACACCACAGCGATAGTTTGTATGTATGGGATTCCTGTGGTAAAAGAGGCGAGCACGCGAGTTAATATTGGGTTCCACCCTGTGGAGCCAGATCTCACTGCACAATATACGCGTTGTTCCTATTAGTAAATTACGACAAACCGATCAACCTCAACTGATTGAAATTAAGTTTACAGTAAAACAACCTCAAAATCAAAAGAATATCGTAAACAAGAAATAAGATTTTTAAATCTTTAAAACAGAGCGGATTGAGTCAAAACATCCAAGAAAATCAATTTAATGGCAAAGAAACAGAATATGGCCGGGACTCGAACCCGAGCGCTACTATACATAATTTATGCAAAACACTAAAAATCGAGTCACCGTATGTTACGTATAGGACGAAGATTTCGGCCTCATCCGCGCTATCGGGTAGTACACAATCAGCGAAGTAGTCAAAGAGGGAGGGAACAGTCGTATCCTAGTCCTAAATGACTGCCCCTTACCACTTCAAGCTATCTGTACTTCCGATTGTTTTCGAGGGTCAATTTAGTAGTCTATCGTGTAACGGTTATTGTTATGGAAATTTCTTGACTAACGCAGTCCTCTGGTTAGTGCTGGGATTTGGAAACCAGCGACCAGGGGATCGACTCTCGGTGCGGGCATCATTTTTTTTCTGATTCTTTTTTTTTCTCAAACTTTTTTTTTCTATTTCTTTCTTTTTCTTTTTTCGGTTTTCATTGAAAAAAGTTTCAATTAAAAAAAAAGCTTATGACAGAAGTTCCTTTCAGTTGCGAACCTCACGAAAATCTAAGCCCCTGCCATATTAATGAAATAATATATCACTCTTAATAATCAAAGTACGATGACACGTATCTGACTAAAAATAGATTGAGTAAAATGTTCCAACTGTGCTATCATGGATCCGTTTGTCTGTCCGTCAGTCCGATCAGTGCCCAATCTCTAGCGTCCAGATCAGTCCGACGAGTCCCAACTTGCTGATGGAATTTTTTCTTGTTGGCATGTTCAATTTTTGCTGATCTAGACACGGATTTCATAACGTTGAGTTTGCAGCGACTTATTTATTCGGTGATGTTGGATACGACATTCCTTTGGCTGGATAATTACAATCCCCAGAGTAAAATGCAAGGAACACAAATGCAAGAATGGGCTATACAGTAGACCATGGGAAATCGTCATTTTGAGCCATTTTGCATGGGCTATAGTCCATGAAAAATCGTCATTTTGGGTCATTTTTTTTGCGCTCTTTCCATAGGCTATTGTCCATGAAAAATCGTCATTTTGGGCCATCTTTTGCGCACTTTCCATATAGGCTATAGTCCATGAAAAAACGTCATTTTGGGCCATTTTTTGCGCACTTTCCATATAGGCTATAGTCCATGAAAAAACGTCATTTTGGGCCATTTTTTGCGCACTTTCCATATAGGCTATAGTCCATGAAAAAAAACGTCATTTTGGGCCATTTTTTGCGCACTTTCCATATAGGCTATAGTCCATGAAAAAAACGTCATTTTGGGCCATTTTTGTGCACTTTGCATGGGCTATAGTACATGGAAAATCGTCATTTTGAGCTACTTTGGCACACTTTGCATGGGCTATAGTATATGGAAAATCGTCATTTTGGGTCTTTTTTTTGCACACTTACCATAGGCTATAGTCCATGAAAAATCGTCATTTTGAGCTATCTTTTGCGCACTTTCCATATAGGGTATAGTCCATGAAAAAACGTCATTTTGTCCATTTTTTTGCGCACTTTCCATATAGGCTATAGTCCATGAAAAAAAACGTCATTTTGGGCCATTTTTGTGCACTTTGCATGGGCTATAGTACATGGAAAATCGTCATTTTGAGCTACTTTGGCACACTTTGCATGGGCTATAGTATATGGAAAATCGTCATTTTGGGTCTTTTTTTGCACACTTACCATAGGCTATAGTCCATGGAAAATCGTCATTTTTGGTCATTTCTGCGCACTTTGCATGTTCTATAGTCCGTGGAAAATCGTCATTTTGGACCATTTTGACACACTTTGCATGGGCTACAGTCCATGGAAAATCGTCATTTTGGGCCATTTTTGCGCACTTTGAATGGGCTATAGTCCTTTGAAAATCGTCATTTTGGACCATTTTGACACACTTTGCATGGGCTACAGTCCATGGAAAATCGTCATTGTGGGCCATACATTTGTGCGCACTTTGCATGGGCTGTAGTCCAGGAAAATCGTAATTTTAAGCTACTTTAGCACACTTTGCATGGAATATAGTATATGGAAAATCGTCATTTTGGGTCTTTTTTTTGCACACTTTCTATAGGCTATTGTCCATGAAAAAACGTCATTTTGGGCCATTGTTTGCGCACTTTCCATATAGGCTATAGTCCATGAAAAATCGTCATTTTGGGCCATTTATTGCGCAATTTCCATAGGCTATTGTCCATGAAAAAACGTCATTTTGGGCCATTGTTTGCGCACTTTCTATATAGGCTATAGTCCATGAAAAAACGTCATTTTGGGCCATTTTTGTGCACTTTCTATAGGCTATAGTACATGGAAAATCGTAATTTTAAGCTACTTTGGCACACTTTGCATGGAATATAGTATATGGAAAATCGTCATTTTGGGTCTTTTTTTGCACACTTTCTATAGGCTATTGTCCATGAAAAAACGTCATTTTGGGCCATTGTTTGCGCACTTTCCATATAGGCTATAGTCCATGAAAAATCGTCATTTTGCGCCATTTATTGCGCAATTTCCATAGGCTATTGTCCATGAAAAATCGTCATTTTGGGCCATTGTTTGCGCACTTTCCATAGGCGTCTATTGTCCATGAAAAGACGTCATTTTGGGCCATTTTTGCGCACTTTGCATTGGCAATAGTCCATGAAAAATTGTCATTTTGGGCCATTTTTTGCACACATTCCATAGGCTATTGTCCATGAAAAATCGTCATTTTGGGTCATTGTTTGCGCACTTTCCATAGGCGTCTATTGTCCATGAAAAGACGTCATTTTGGGCCATTTATTGCGCAATTTCCATAGGCTATTGTCCATGAAAAATCGTCATTTTGGGCCATTGTTTGCGCACTTTCCATAGGCGTCTATTGTCCATGAAAAGACGTCATTTTGGGCCATTTTTGCGCACTTTGCATTGGCAATAGTCCATGAAAAATTGTCATTTTGGGCCATTTTTTTGCACACATTCCATAGGCTATTGTCCATGAAAAATCGTCATTTTGGGTCATTGTTTGCGCACTTTCCATAGGCGTCTATTGTCCATGAAAAGACGTCATTTTGGGCCATTTATTGCGCAATTTCCATAGGCTATTGTCCATGAAAAATCGTCATTTTGGGCCATTGTTTGCGCACTTTCCATAGGCGTCTATTGTCCATGAAAAGACGTCATTTTGGGCCATTTTTTGCGCACTTTGCATTGGCAATAGTTCATGAAAAAAACGTCATTTTGGGCCATTGTTTGCGCACTTTCCATAGGCTATTGTCCATGAGAAGTCGTCATTTTTTGGGCCATTTATTGCGCAATTTCCATATAGGCTATAATCCATGAAAAAATTTTGGGCCATTCTTGCGCACTTTGCATGGGCTATAGTACATGGAAAATCGTCATTTTTTGGGTCTTATTTTGCATACTTACTATAGGCTATAGTCCATGAACAATCGTCATTTTGGGCTATCTTTTGCGCACTTTCCATAGGCTATAGTTCATGTAAAATCGTCATTTTGAGCCATTTTAGCGCACTTTGGATGGGCTATGTAGTCCGTGGAAAATCGTCATTTTTGAGCCATTTTTGCGCACTTTGAATGGCCTATAGTCCTTTGAAAATCGTCATTTTTGAGCCATTTTAGCGCACTTTGCATGGGCTATAGTCCATGTAAAATCGTCATTTTTGAGCCATTTTAGCGCACTTTGCATGGGCTATAGTCCTTTGAAAATCGTCATTTTGGACCATTTTGACACACTTTGCATGGGCTATAGTACATGGAAAATCGTCATTGTGAGCCATTTTGGCACTCTTTGCATGGGCTACAGTCCATGGAAAATCGTCATTGTGGGCCATGCATTTGTGCGCACTTTGCATGGGCTGTAGTCCAGGAAAAATCGTCATTTTGGGCTATCTTTTGCGCACTTTGTATAGGCTATAGTCATGAAAAATCGTCATTTTGGGCCATTGTTTGCGCACTTTCCATAGGCTATTGTCCATGAAAAATCGTCATTTTGGGTCATCTTTTGCGCACTTTCCATAGCCTATTGTCCATGAAAAAAAATGTCATTTTGGGCCATTTTTTTGCGCACTTTCTATATAGGCTATAGTCCTTGAAAAAACGTCATTTTGGGCCATTTTTGCGCACTTGTTGCATGGGCTATAGTATATGGAAAATCGTAATTTTGAACTACTTTGGCACACTTTGCATGGGCTATAGTCAATGAAAACCGCCCTTTTTGTCCATTCTTCCGCACTTTGCATGCGCACGGGCAAAGAAAATCGTCATTTTAAGCCATTTTTGCTCACTTTGCATGGGCTATAGTCCATGGAAAACCTTAATTTTTGGTCATTTTTGCGCACTTTGCATGGGCTATAGTACATGTAATATCGTCATTTTGGGCCATTTTGACACACTTTGCCATAGGCAGCCCAACCATTCCTTTTGAGGCTACTAAATAATGAAATAAAATGATATGTGCGTCTTTTTTGATGTGTTTCCTGTGGTAGAGCGCGCGCGCAATACGTATTATGTTGGGATCCCTGTGCATAGAAATGTATGATGTTGGGATCCCTGTGCATATAAATGTATGATGTTGGGATCCCTGTGCGCATCCCGCGCATCCCGCTACATATGTGTATATTGAAACTGTCTCAATATACACATGTACTGCGGGACGCGCGGGATGCGCACAGCGCTCTACCACAGGAAACCCGTCAAAAAAAAGACGCAAATATCATTTTATTGAATTAGTTAGTAGCCTCAAAAGGAATGGTTATCTATGCAGCATGGACGGACCTTACACAATCTTACCCTGAAGTTTTCGCTGGATTTATGATTTTACTCCGCCCTTTAGAAAAAATAGTATTATGCTCCGAATACTTATTATTATTTGTTGAAGCTGACACTTTTCCCATCATCATTAGATTGAGATTAATATTTTTTCTACGTTCATTTAACATATCGGGTGCATTATGGGTAATTAGAATATAGTCATACTCACTCGACCAATCAGCGCCCAGCATCTGTGCGCTCTATATCTCATAAAGTAACTAATAGGGCTTTAACAATGGACTCATTAGTATTCTCTATATAGAGAATACTAATAAAGCTCTTTGTTTTCTTTTGTTACAAAGCCTTATTAGTATTCTCTATATAGGGAATACTAATGACTAACTTAGAGAATACTAGAGTGCAAATATTATATCCATGAAATAGTTAACTAACTAAATAGTACTAATAAATAGCACCAAATGCTTTATCATTGTTGTCTACTCAGTAGCAAAACTAGTAAAATGTTAATTAGTACTAAATGTTAGCGCTTGTTTCACGGATATAATATTTGCACTCTAATATATAACGTGAACTAAGAAAAACTATATACAAAAAATATTATAATACAATCTTAGTTTAATCTTCAAATACTATTCAAATATGATAATCATAATCCAATAATTCGACAGTTATTTAGATTTAATACATGAATACTGATACAGAAATACAGATCATAACTATACTAAACACTAAAGAAGCGTAGCGAGTCACTTACTCTTCAAAATGAAATCACAAACGAGTTTCTCCATGTTCTGCAAGAAGTGTAGATGGTTCTCCGTATGATTATTGCGATATAGGTAGCCCAATCTTTCAATATATTAAATGTCCACATCGTGCTTGAGTTTTCTTTGGTGTGCATTATTTCTCTCGTTTTTCAATTTCGTCCGTTCTAACTGCTTTGAAGAAACTTTGAGATTTCTGTCTTCATTTCCACAACAAATATCGGCAATTTCTAGCTTTGCAAGCTTCGTATTTACAGAGTTACTAACTCTGGTATTTAAAGCCTCAAGCTTCGGATATTCATCTTCACTCCACTGAAGTCACACACAACTGAACAGCTTTGCATAAGCGTATGTGCATTTGAAATCAGTATTCCTTTGGGAAAGCAACAGACAAGCAGCCAAAGAATACTCTCGTGAGTATGACTATATTCTAAAACGGTTAGAGAATAAACACTCGTGCTTTATGGAATTTAGAGCGCCTCGCATTGATAGAAGGGCCACTCGGCGCTACGCGCCTCGTGGCCTTCTATCTGCTGCTCGGAGCTCTAAATCCCATAAAGCACTCACGTTATTCTCTAACCCTTACTTAAATAATACATTTTGAGATTTCTAACTTATCGGAAATGAAGCAAAATTTACAAACAACAAACGTAAGACTAAAATAAACATTATACTAAATATTTCTGAATTTTCGATGATTTAATTAGCGTAGCGGCCATAATTTTTGCAAATGACTGTATATATATATATATATATATTTATTATTATTATTATTTTTAAATATTTAATTATTTTCAAATTGGCTAGTTTCCAGATATTATGTTCATCGATGCTTTTCCCACAATATTTACTGTGTTTGGTGACTAGTTTTATCGTTTTCAGACCGTCTGTAAAATACATTTATTTGGGAAATCCTTTGTGTTGTTGCTGTTTTGTCCCCCTCTAGCGACCATGATCCTTAGCGTTTAAACAATAGATTGTTTTGATTTGACGTCATAGTGGTATAGGGCAATTCTATTTTCCATCTTTATTTTCTTCTTCCCTCGTCTCCTCCTTTCAATGTGTATGAACTGAATTGCATTTGCCACCCATGAAAGTTATTCCTCTATTTTCTTTTCTTTATTTATCCAATTTTTTATCTCTCAATTTTTAATTGATTTTTAATTCACTTTTCCATCTTTATTTTCTTCTTCCCTCGTCTCCTTCTTTCAATATGTATGGGTTGAATTGCATTTGCCACCCATAAAAACTTCATAAAATTGGCAAATTTGTTTGCCAACTTCATAAACTTGGCAAAAAATTTTTGTATATAAGTAGAAAAAAGTGTTTGAGATACCATGGCACTTAAAGCCACCGTACATAGAGGCCGCATCAGCGGTATTTTGCATTCCCTTGTTTATGACTTTGCTCATGAGTCAGAATCAAGTCCCAAGTAATATTATTTCTAAATCAGTTCAGGACGTTCAGTGATGCTGAAAGTTTATACGGCGAATTTCTGCCTGGTGCAGCACTTTGCCAAATGATTACTTCGGGAAAGACACTCTCTCAGCAAAGAAAGGGAAACGAAAAATAACACCAGTGATCAAAAAGCAGGTCTCAATGGAAGAAGAATTAGACATTTTGGTGCAGATGAAAGAAGCAGTTATTGACAAAAAGCACTTATAATATAAGCTAGTTTCTTTCCGCGGGACATTTACACAGTTTCCTTGTTATCATCTGACTCATCACTGCCGTCTCGAAAGTCTAATAATCTATAAACTATCCGAGCCATTTATAAAAAGTAATCACATTAAAAAAACAAGACCAAAACATGGTTTCATTTCGCCGGGAAAAAGTTTTATTTGATACAGCTCGATACAGCCGATGCTTACATCTACTTTGAACCGGAAGTTAGGTTTCTCGGACGTCCGCATTCTAAAAATAGATTTAGCGAAATTAAGATATCCCAAGAATAGCGCGAGACTCCCTCTCTGTCCCTCATGGTCTCTTGATTATAGTTAATTCAACCGGGAGGACATGTTGAAATGGTTGGTGAAGAATGAAGTGAGTCAGTAACTTCAGTAACGGCCGAGCGGAGGTCTGTGGAAGAGTCAATTTAAAACCTTGTTCCCAGGCTCCAGGGTCGAGGTTGCTCAATCAAAATGGCGGACGGAAAGAAGGTTGAAATTCTGTAAAGACTAAATACTTTCCATGAGTTTACGTGCAGTGTGGATATTTTTGAGCGTTGCACCTAAAAACGGCGTTGATAAAGTAGCATTCTCAAGGTACTACACAACTGTAGAGAGAAGATCTAGTCTTATACACGAGAATAATGTCAAAATACCAGACGAATCATTTCTGTGCGAGAGTCTCATTTGTGCACTGAGTCCAAGGAGAAGCTCAAATAGCTCAACAGACGAGTTCAATCCCAAGAATGACTCCTGTAGCAATCTTCAGTGGAAGCCTGTTTATGAGATACCCCTTAAAGATGGTAGTCATCTTTGGCCTGTCGTAGCTATCGAAAAGTTTGGTTTGATCTTTGCTTGTCTGCCGTTAGTTGAGCACGATTTGTCTCGGGGGAAAATACCTTTAATTGAATTGCCTGGTGTTACCATTGGTTACAAGTTATTGCATTCTTTACTTGACTGTATTGGATCTTGGACTTCTATTGACGAGCTTTCGACCAAGATTAAGGATTTGCAGACATTACTGTGCGTTGCTGTGCCCATGGGGACACCAGTTGATACATGTAATCCTATTACTATGCAGGCTTTGATTTCTGGGAAAGAATTCTTGCATCCACAGATAAGACGGCTGCCGGCATGGAAACCTGTCAACCACAAGGGGAAGCAACAGCTTGTATTCGTTATCAAGGAAGAGATCAAGGCTGCGCAGCAACATACCAACAATACAGAAGATGTATATCAATTATTTGGGACTGTTGTTTGTAAGGCAGATTTGGATGGCATTCCAGAGGTCACTATCAATATAACATCCCCATCCCTGGAATATCTCATAGTTCACCCGAGTGTACATGAAGGGAGTACACATTCCCAAGATGCTGTACACGACCAAGGCACCATCCCTCCAGGAACAGTTGGAAGACGGTTACGATTCCGTCCACCTGCAGAACTCTTTACCCTGTGTCATTACTCTGCTCAGCCAAGGAATGGTCTACCGATTGAGGGTATATATCAAATGAAGGGTGATGAAAGGGCTGTGCAGATATCATTACAGCTGAAACTAAATGCCAAAATGAAGAACTCCTTTGAGTTCTGTGAAGTTCATTTTCCATTCTTTAACAGAGGTACAATTGCCAAGGTGGAGTCTAGTGGCCCCTCGCATGGTAGTCTGATGGTTGTATCTGGCAAAAGGAAACTAGCATGGAACATAGGTCAAAAATTCCCCAAGACATTAGAGGTGACATTCTCGGGTACTGTGTATTTTGACAACCTCGACTCTACAAAGGCTGCACAACAAAGCTTTGTAGAAGATCCCTTTTGTCAAGGACTCAATGGCTATGTTCAGATATTTTTTACAGTGCTAGACTTCACCCTTACTGGGAGTGCAATAGACCCACGATCCCTCAACATTTATCCAAACTCAAAGATATCGAAACTACACACAAGCACTGAGTTCATGACTGCCGACTACAAGATATGGAACACTTTTGGCGATGCAATGATTATGCAGAAACCATCAACGATCTATGCGTGATCTCAGCCCTTATAGGCATGATGAAAATGTTTACATACTAAACATCAGTGAAGGAACAATGTATGATAACAACAACAATAATTATTAGCAACAAACAACATGAACAAGAACAACAAAAGTATAGAATCAGGTAGGCAGGTATGTACTGTCGTATACAACACTCTACTGAACACTGACAGTACTGTGAAACTGACTTCAAGGTGTTTTGAATTTTGAGGAAGAACTCTTTTGATTATTTGATCTACAATTCGATTCAAAACTGTTGAGACAGTTGTGCTTCAAAGGTGCTTACATGACTATTCTACCATTAAAGACAATGAAAAATTATGTTCATACCAAATATCCCCCCTCCCCTCAGTACAATGTTGATTAGACTTTCACGCCATACCCAAAACACATGACTATGAATCAACATTGACACAGGGGGGAGGGGGAAGGATCAATTTTCCATATAGCATAAATACTAAGAAATATTCAGAAATGTCTCAACAAGAAATGCAACGAATTGTAGCTTCTTAAAAACCTTTTGAAAATTGACCAAATATTATGCTAATTGAGATCACATATTAAACCTTCCTTCCTGGTAGTGATTTCCTATGTTTTATCCTCATGAATTATTAATGAGTTTGATAATCCTAGTTTGTATAAATATGCTCATTAATAATTTATGAGGAAAACAGTGTATGCTCAACCCCTTTATGTTCTCCTACATTGCACATGTATGCTAAATATAAAACAATTGAAGGGCTCCCTGTAAGAATGGAGTGACTTGTGATCAAGATCTAAATTCTCCTCGATATTCTTTGAATTTCAAAGGAGAATTTGGGTTTTGATCACAAGTCACTTACTCTGTTCTTGCAGGGAACCCTTCAATTTGGGGCATGAATGAATGAATGCATTTATATACTCTAAAATTTCATAATTACAATGGTGTCATATATAATTTATAATAATAGAAAAGGAGATAAATTAAAGTTGACCATCAAATTTAATTTTAAAAAAATGTTAAAAGAAGAATCAACTATATTATTTCATTATGAGTAATGTTAGAGCCTAAAGAGGCTAAATTAACTGATAAGTTTTCTAGTTAGCCCCCAGATATTAATCTTTATTTTCAAAAACAATCATTATTGGTGTTCAAATAGTGCAAATGCAATACAATATATTTTATTTATACTTACATGTATATAACTATATAATTTTGACTGCGTTGAATGTGTGATGTTACATGTAGCAGTGAGACCCGACGTTAATTTGTTTATATCTCTCTCTTGGTCTCATATCCCACATGTGTTCCAGGTCCCAGTTGCACGAAAGGTGAATAGCACTATCCACCAGATATAAAGTCCTATCCAATGGATAAAACTGATCCAGTTATCCAATAAATTTTATCTGTTGGATAGGACTTATCCAGTGGATAGTGCTATTCATCTTTTGTGCAACCGGGGCCAGTTGTCTACTTTTCATTGATGACTGTTTGTTCAGTTAATTCACATACAGCATCAGCAAAGACATGGTAATCCTTCATCTCATTGTACACATGTGCACTAATTCTGCAATAAAGCCGACCATTGATAGGTTTTATAGGAACTTCTATCCCATAATTGTAGTAGAGTAGGTTCTGTATATCCTCTGCGATGGCGTGTGTGACCGGGTTGTTGTCATTACGAGACTGCCATAAGATGTCTGGCAAACGAACTAGAACCATTGGTCCATACATGGCAACAGGAAATAAGGTGTCTGTCTGCCATTTGTCTGCCAGCATTGTGCCTGCTTTGTGCGCCAAATTTGTGATGTAGCTTCGAATGTTGTCTGGGCCCAATGTTTGCCAGAAATCTAGGACTAGAATAATAAATTTAATAATACAATAAAAATCAGGTAGTGTGGAAACTAGATTGGGCTGAAATGGGTGATGCATGGGATGCATTGGGTTTCCTTAAATCATACTTTTCAAAGTGTAGGACTAATGTACCTGTACCTGTATGTAGAGCGAGGAAAGAAGAGTAGTCTTTCAAACCTGCAAAATATCCATGTTAAATAAACAAAACAAAACAGAACAATTATTGTTCATGTACAGTGTACCTCTGAAAATGAATTCTGGAGTAAACCCTCTGCCAAAACCACCAGAAACAGTCAAACATCGGATATTTTCTTGGTATTTTTTGTTGACATATAGAGCTGCACATCCCTATATACACAAGAATTAATACTGAATTACAATGGTTGTATCAACTGTAGACTCAGTTGGTACCCTGCTAGCAAAGGCTCCTTTACACATTTGTACATGTACCCCTCTTCTGTGTGTCCAAGAAAAGCAATGGACTATATTTACAGCAGGTTTATGCGGGCTCAGAAATTCAAACACCAACTTTGCTAGCAGGGTTACTCTGTTGGCATTGAGACTGAACATTGCTGGAATGTGTAGCTGTAAAATCATGCTCTGTTCTCAAGGGAAGAGCAGGTATATAGGTACAATGTATGTACATTGTAGCAGGTATGCACTGTCTAGTGACAGTAGAAATGCATCAGGGACAAAATAATGTATGGAACAGCGGACAGCTGTCCGGTAATCCATGATTTCTTTGTAAATTCTATCATTTTTGATTGGCTGTAAGTTGTTCAATATTGACCAGATTAACACCAAACTTTGGGATTTTGCTTAACTCTATGTGCTCTGTCCGACTATGTGGGACTTGCGTGTTGATTATCACAATTTAGGGACTTGTACGATATGAAACCCGGCAATGCATGATTACCCCTCATTGGCTTGCAGGAGCTCCATGTGCTTATTGTGCAATTGCATTCTGAGCATTGTTCTAAAATACTACATACGTACATATATATACATAGTTTATTTGTTTCTGCAGGTTTGTTTACATGACGCAAGACTTTTAAGTTTAAAAGTCCTGATGTGGACCTGCCTATCTACCTATCTAAGGAGTAAAATTGATAATTTATTTAATAGTAAATAAATAAATAATCTTGCAGTTACCAGGCATATTTACAGGTGATGTGTTTAAATTGTAGTTAAGTACCTTTGGGTTGCACAGCCATTTATGACAATTCATCACATAGTAATCAGCATTCAAGCTTGTCAAATCAAGTGGAATGGCTCCAAGTGCATGGGCTCCATCAATAAGGACTTGAACACCTTTGTTATGACATATCTCAATGATTTTACCAATAGGAAGGACAATGGGATGAACAGAAGGAATATGACCAAATATTGCTAGTTTAGTATCTGGATGTAAAGTTTGGGTGATCGTGTTGAGAATTTCTTCTGATGATGATGGGAAACTTATTGGCACTTCCTGGATTTCAATACCTGAAAAAGTACATAAATACGTGTATAAATGGATGGGGAAAATGACATGCTCGAGAGCCCAGTGGCATGCTCTTCTGCACTGAATCTCAGGCATGGAAAACATTAGCTATAAAGGGAAAATGACTGCATTTACTCTAGCCTGCATAAGCACCAGGTTATGCAGGCTTTCCCTCCATTATGACTTATGATGGGGAGGAGAGGGGAGGGTGGAAGAAATGGTTTGAGGAAGGCACCACCATAGCTCCCCTCCCCCCAGAGGCCATGTAGACACTTACATACCATTTTCCTCTTTCAAGTGCACAAATAATTTGTTGACAGCATAATATCTGGTATTAAGGTAGTACACCCTGTTGCCTTTACCAAACAAGGGGGAGGAGAGAGGAGGGTACTGTAGCTCCCCTCCCCCAGGGGCCATGTATACTCTTACCATTTTCCTCTTTCAAGTGCACAAATAATTTGTTGACAGCATAATATCTGGTATTAAGGTAGTACACCCTGTCACCTTTACCAAACTTTAGGGATCTTATAACGGTATTGAGGCCTTCTGTCGCATTGGACACAAGAACAAGATCCCGCGGGTCACACGAGACGAATCCCGCAAGCCTTCTGATGACGTACACCATATGGGGAATAAGCTCTCTATCTACAAATCGTAATGGCTGCCTTTCTATGTAAATTTGAATCTGATGCACAGTTTCTAATGCTGCTGCGAGTGCACCACCGAATGCTCCATGGTTAATGAACGTCCAGTTATCAAAGTCTATGCAGAAATGCTCCCGTATTTTAGAACTACCAAATTCTGTCTTCGGGTCAAACTGAACGCGTTTATAAGGCAACGCGGGTGGAGAGTACTCTTCATCCGGGAGATCGACCAACTCTTTAGCTCTTGCGTACGTCATGATCCCTGGTAAAGTATTTCCAGGGAGTTGTTTGCTGTCCTTTACTTTTTCCATCTCGTCCGCCATTTTGGAATTTATGTAAACAGCACAGGAAACCCATAACTCCATAGTAAATGGTAAAACCGCTGGTTGTTTGTGAGCCTAAGTCAGCCATTTTGTTTTGCTGTTGTTTGGCTGCACAAATCTGTCAGCATTGTGGTTATTTATTGGAGATATTGCTTGAAAGTTGTTGCATCTGTTGTTGTTGTTGTTATATTTGTAGCTACAATGAAAAGAACAACAACTATCAAGCCAGATATATTTAATTTTGGTCCTTGGACTGTTACGTCTAAAAAGGGCTCCATTTTGACAGCCAATGAAACAGAAAGGTAAATACTAATGGTATTCACTATTTATATGTACAGTAGTACACTTAGACTTACATCAGTACAGTACATGTACAATACAGAGTACCCATGCCAATAATAGTACCCATGCCAATAATAGTACCCATGCCAATAAGCTTAATAGTACCCATGCCAATATTAATACTAAGTGCAGACTGCAGACTGCAGTACAGTTATAAGTACATCAACTGGTACATGTACATCTATCTAGTACATGTATAATACAGAGTACCATGATGATGACAATAATAATACTAAGTGCAGACTGCAGTACAGTTAGTACATCAACTGGTTCATGTACATCTATCTAGTACATGTATAATACAGAGTACCATGATGATGACAATAATAATACTAAGTGTAGACTGCAGTACAGTTAGTACATCAACTGGTACATGTACATCTATCTAGTACATGTATAATACAGAGTACCATGATGATGACAATAATAATACTAAGTGCAGACTGCAGTACAGTCGAAAGTAAATACATTTAAGTTACATTTATTATTGACAATTAATAAATTATAAAATGCCATTCAGTTGACAATTTTATTATCAAGCTCATGGCCAGACGTGGGTGTTGATGCCAATTTCTTGCAGGATCTTCACACTTCTGATTGCTACACATTGTTGATGATTAGTAATGGTAATAGAACTGAGTGGAGTGCAATTTGGTCTGAAATCATACGAGTGATTACAAAATTGCATGACCGCGTAGCGGGAGTGCAATTTGTTATCACGAGTATGATTTCAGACCAAAATTGCACGACACGAAGTTCAATTACCTATTAATCATATTCATTTTGAAATCTTTTCAAATACACTCGTTATATTTAGGTGGTAAGTTGCAATAATAAGAATAATTTTGATGCCTAAAATACAACTCTTTCATTCTAAATTACAAATTACTTTTTATGAAGAATCGTTTGAATTTAATAAAATTAGAGTTTCTGTGCGAAAATAAAAACAAAACAAAATTGGTGCAATTAATGATCCAAAATAGTGCAATTAATGATTTAATCGCACCATTTTTAGCCAATCAGATTGCAGGGTTTACTAGTGATTTCAAAATGAATATGATTAATTAATCCATTAATGCTGCATTGTTTGTCTATTTGATAGACTCATTACGGAGCTTGCACTGCCAGCACTTCCAGAAATGACTTTTGGAGATAATTGTGTTCAGATTCAACACGAGGCAGGTTTTGGAATACAGTTTAATGGTATTGATGGATTGCGATTGGTAGACAACATTCACGACCTAATGAAGGTAGCTGTGGCTGATTCATGGCAAAGAGAAAGGTCAGTATAGCTACATGTACAGTGTACATGTACATGTACATACACAGGGCCGTAGCAGGCAGTTTTTGAGTGGTTCGGTCAGTTTTTGAGTGGTCCGGTTTTCAAACTTTGTTTTTCATAAAAAAATATCCAAATAATTAAAAATGTAAATAAATTGAAACTGTTTGATTCGAAAAGTGGTCCGGTTTCAGTACTGGCGGCTACAGCCCTGATATATTGTGTGGTTTTAAACAAGTATGAAATATATTGAATTATGTTTTGTTAGGCAGGACTCTGAATATATAAAAGAAGTTATAAAGCCTTTTGACTGGACATTTACAACAGACTACAATGGAACTTTGCTTGGAAGTGATGGCAATAGATTTAAAGTAAGTTACAAAAAGGAAACTGTCGAGAGGAATGAGAATGGGAAATCTGTGACAGAAAACAACTTTTTTACAATAACAGAGCGAAATCTCGCAATCTGATTGGTTATCAGCCGTTGTCAATAAGAGTACATACACACTGTATGATGAATCACTCGCACACAGAGCCAGCGCGCGCTTGACTTTGTTATTGTAAAAAGCAAATTGAAGATGTTTTTTTCATTGTCTGTACTCTTATTGACACACACTTGACATCATAAAATGTCCAAAACTTGGCAGTGAAATCACTCGCTTTATGACGTCAAGTGTGTGTCAATAAGAGTACAGACAACTCAAAACCACCTTCAATTTGTTAAAGACTCGTTGCTAATTAAAAGTGGTATTCCTTGTATCGCATTTCAGATTTCACCCACTGAACAGAGAATAGACATAGAAAAATTAAAAGTTAAAGAACAGATTCATTTCTATGATGATGTTGTGTTATATGAAGATGAACTTGCCGATAATGGCATCGCAAAGCTTAATGTAAAAATGGTAAGCAGTTTATTTTAAAAACACATTCAAAATGAACGTATGTACAACATTACATAGTTGTTTCACTACTTTATTATTCCACTCGTGCGTCATTTTACCATATAAGGGCAAGAGAACATACAAAATATGACAGCGTATTACACAGTAGCTCGCGCGCGCATGAAAAACATAGCAAAAATGGCTCAAAAACTTCAGGAAACACAGAAACAAAATCAATTGTGGAATAATAAACCCCTTATTTGATGGTTTGACAGATAATACTTGTGGACATTTTACTCATTGCTTGTATTTTTTCTTGCCCTACGGGCTCAGAAAGATACTACGCAACTCGTAAAATATTCGTGCATATTATCTGTCAAACCATCAAATAACCTCTATGTACTCTATAGTTTCGAATGGTTTACGTACCGCTGAACTCTTGGACAAAAGACACATTTGTTCAGTCTAGCCTCAATCCAGAGAATAATCAGTGGAATTAAAAAATGGTTTCTATTGTCCAATATGTGAACATTTTTTTGCATTCTCATTGGTATTTGTGAACAACTTACACTGAAGTGAGGCTAAGGCTGAGCAAATGCGTCTTGAGATTGTAATACACAATGTAAATGACAAGACTGTATGGAAACATGGAGGATGTTTAGTTGACAGTTTGATAAGAGTTATACATATGTACATGTATCACTCCTTTTGTGACATTCTCGGTGAGTTGTGATGACAATGCTAATGTGTGTTTGCAATAAAGTAAGCAGCAAAAAACAATACTATAAATGTCTTTGGTTCTGTTTGTCACACACTAGCTTGAGTGTATTTACTGAAAATGTTTATTTAAAAGTGGTATTCTATTTAGTAATATGAGTATTATACTAACATTACTCTGCTACTGTTCCTTCTTGTACCAGTTGGTACATGTAGGTGCACTGTACATGTAGATACATATGCAGTTTATTAAAACAAAATACAAACACCTTACAGTCTTGTAACTGAATTGCATACTGTTAAAAAGTCATCAGTGTTTTTCTAAAAAAAAATTAACTTTTTTTTTCCAGCGAGTTATGCAAAGCTCGATATTTCTGTTGCTGAGGTTTTTCTTAAGGGTTGATGGAGTACTGGTTAGAATAAATGATACTAGATTATATCATCAGGTTAGTAGCTGTATATAATGCCTGATTTTCACTAGTGACGCCAGCAATTACTGCGATTCTCAGTATTATGCGAACTCAGACATTCAAACAGTCGGCTGGAACTTGGTTTTTCGATGCCGTCAATCAAATTCAAAACTCAAACAAATTCAAAACTAAATACATTCTTCGACTAAATGATCCATAATTTAGCTCAAAATCATATTTGGTTTCCATTTGGTGGGTCTTCTGACTTATATTTTTAAGTTGACTGATTTTTTAAGTTGATTAACGGCAGCGAAAAACCAAATTCCAGCCGACTGCTTGAATGTCTGAGTTCGCATAATACTGAGAATCGCAGTAAGCACACTGAAGCACAAGACCTTTTTATTTCACTGTGAAAACGGGCCTCACAAGGCGTGCTAGTCTCCTGCACAGCTATCTTTAGTTCCATCACGCAACGCTCCCAGCCCAAGAGACGGCTGCGTAGGAAACTAAAGCCATGCTCGAGGATCCAGCGGTTTTTTCCCCGGCGCTCCGAAGTCACCCGACCAAGAGAATGGTTGACTTTGGAGCGCCGGGCAAAAACCACTGGATCCTCGAGCATGAACACAAGCATAGACGATGAATACATTTCCATTTTCCATTTCAGGCTGGATCTACGTTCTTCCTCAGAGAATATTCTTCAAAAGAGAAGCCCGTTTCTGAGATAACGGTACGTACATGTCAAAGTATTTATTATTATTATTATTATTTATTATTATTAATGACCAAAAACTATGTTTGGCCGAGGTACAACCATGCAAAAGGGCACATGTACCTGTATTCGATGACCCTTCCCTACTTTTGGGGTTCTGGGTTACCTTTGTCATGCTATGTTTTTAATGTATCTTCTGTTCTATTTTAGGGCTCATTAACTGACCCCACCACTCTGAGTGACCAGCTGGATCTAGTCAAAGAAGTTTACGAAATACTAGAATTCCCTGGTAATATCGCCTGCACTGCTGGTGTGGATAGTAAACAAACCCAATAATCTTCATATACTGTACGTAATAACACCACCAGCAACAACAACAAATGACTCCCAGATTACATGTGTATCAGTTACACCGAGAGAGGATAAATAAGGCGGAGAGCGAATCGGCCCTATAGGCGAATCGGCCCTATAGGTCTATAGCCTGTCTCCGGTCCCCCTCCCCCTTCCCTGTGAGACCATGGCTTACACAGCCGGATATATAGGTATTAGGTTTGTGCCATTATGATCATTCCCGATTCGCTGTTTTGATGCAGCTGATGTATGCTGCCTTATAGTATATTTTGCTAGACAAAATATGAAAAAAACCCAGTGTATTCGCAAAAAATATCTATCTATCAAATTTCTGTTCATTGTCCCCCCAAAAATGAACAAATTGGGACTTCATTTGCGAACCGTGTGGAAAAAAAATAACGAGATCTGATCAGTAAATTTTGAATTCTAAAAACAGAAGGTGTTTAGAAATATGGTCACCTTTTATCGACACATTTTGTCATCCACATCCTTTTTAGACATCAAGGATTTGGCAATGATAGTCACGCAAATTTGTTCTGCATACTACAGTGCTGTGACATAAAGCCCTTGATATGGTCACAGCAGTTGACCCCCGGGGGGGGGGGGGGGGGGGGGGGTTACTTGGTTAAAAAATGGTTAGGTATGTGCGGCGAGATGTTCAGACCTGGACCCTGTTTTTGGAATTTGTCACTCGAAAACCTGGATTTGACGAATTTCCCAAATAAAAAACCCTGGGTTTACGAATTTTTATTGACGATCTGATACGATGCATTCGTCAGGATATTTTGCCAGACTAACACGTCTGACTGATATGGCGCGCCGATCCGGACAAAAATACTTCTGTTTAAAAATATACGACTTGTGTGAAATATAGTACTTATCGGTAAAATTATACTACTTGTTTGAAAATATAACACTTGTTACTGTGCTTGAAAATATACGACTTGCTTGAAAATATAAGACTTGCTTGAAAATATAAGACTTCAAAGGCGCCCGCGATCGGTGGTCAGCAGTGGCACGATGAATACCCCGAGGGGGGAGGAGTGGATAACGGCTATACACAGGCTGCTACGGAGCCTTTTTAGTGCCATTGATCACACTTTTTTCTAGCGACCGGTTTGGCATCAACCACTTTTTTTTGCCGACTTTTTTGCATCAACCACTTTTTTATGCCGGATTTTTGCATCGACGACTTTTTTTTTGCCGTGATTTTTCCGACTTTTTGGCCGACTTTTTGGCCGTGATTTTTGCCGTGATTTTTGATTATCGACTGGTTAGTCCAGAGAGACTGGTGGGTAGTCAAGGTTTGTGTGTGTGTTTTTTGGGGTGAAGGTGAAAGGTAGGGGGAGGGGGGAGGGGGAGGGGGGGAGGGGGAGGGGGCAATGGAATATGGGAACTGGAAGAGAGTGTAAATTTATGGGGGAATAAATGTAGGGATATGGGGGAGGAAGCCGGATTGGATATCCTTCGTCCATTTCTCTGTCACTTTAGCTATTCCACATACTTTCCACTTCCCTCTTCTCTTCATTTCAAACATCCATCTCTCTACCTGTCACTCTACTTTTCCACTCACATTCCACTTCTTTCATTCTTCTCCTCTTTTCTATCATCCATATCTATGTCCGTCACTTGATACATATCTATATCTGTCACTATATCCGCTTACTTTCCATCTCTTTCTTCTTTCTCCATCCTTTCTACCATCCATTTCTCTGCATCACACTCTTGCATCTCCACATCCATTCCACCCATCTCTCCCACTTTTTATTCCTTTTTTCCCTCCTGAAAAAACTTCACCTTCCCTCCACTTCACCCCCCTTGAATAACTCCCTGCATCCCCAACATCCACTCTCAATCCACCTACTTCCCTTCACCCCTCATTTCTCCTTTTCTTCCATTTCAAATTGCAAACCTCCCCCCCCCGCCCCACACTCTCAACACTCTCTCCCCCTTCCCGTCTCCCACAGCCCCTCACCCGCTAATCACACCCTCATCCAATCGCTTCCTCCCCCATATCCCTACATTTAATCCCCCCATAAATTTACACTCTCTTCCACTGTTCCAGTTCCCATATCCCATTGCCCCCTCCCCCATGAACATCACCCCTATCCTTCTCCCTTCAACTCCACCCAAAAAACACACACACAAACCTTGACTACCCACCAATCTCTCTGGACTAACAACACACTATCCCTTCAAGTGTAGGTGGGAACAAGTGTTTTCTTCATGAGCATGTATCACTGATCTGGCTGAGAGAAAGAGGCTACAACTGGAACACCTCTAAATCACCATCTAGTCCCTATATGCCAAAGAGGGTTGAAGACCCTGCATACTGTGGTTTGCAGAAGGATGATAATGGTAATTGTCAAATCTGTAGCCACAGGTACAGGGAAAAGATTAAGTTAAGTATAACATTAGGTAAAATCTTTATTTGGCGAAGTCAGGTTGAACGTGTGATTGTTGTTTGTTACAAACCAATTGATTATTATTGTTATTTATATTGTTTATTTATAACTATTGATTAGGGCTCCTATTGATAACAGTGTATTATATACACTGAAAGGACAACCCTGTTTAAATAAAGGTTTATTGATTCATTGATTCATTTTATGCATTTTAAATACAATTTATTTTATTTATACACTGCATGTACATTGTTTAGTTGTCATTCTAAACAAAATTATTTTATTGATACAACACTAATATCATTGCTGTACATTGTTTATTTATCATGCTTGTAAATTGTTTTGTTATTATGCAAAATAAAAGCATTTTAAACCATTTGACATCTCAAATTATTTTCTTTCATTCATTTATGTTTATTCATTTATCCATGCATTCACACATCACACTTGGTCACTAGACGCATCCATTCACTCATTCCTTGCTGCATGCATGCATGTATATTTGCTGCATATTGTTGGATCAGTGAAAATTGTTGATCTTTATTTATGCTTATCTTTTTCAGAATAATTAATGAGGAAAACACAATAGAAATCATAACCATGGCAGAACTTATTTCTGATACAAAAGCATCTTCATTTGAACAATGACTTTACTTGATTATTTCATCCAAACTTACTGCCATCTTGAAAATATTTCCATCCATTTATGTTTATTCATTTGGTCACTATATGCATCCATTCATTCATTCCTTGCTGTATATATTTGCTGAATATTGTTGGAGCAGTGTCAGAAAACTGTTGATCTTGCTTGTGTCATATTCTAATGAAGTACTATACTATTATTATGCCGACTAAAATCCAGCATGAACACAAAAAGGTAAGATAGAGAGCATGAGAGTTTATTATAAGGCACTAAAACATAGACTGTGATGGCACTTAACCCGCGAACCAAACACTGACAGTTAACGTGTAATAGTCAAATAGACACAAAAGAAAACAATGGAAATATGGTCCATTAGTGTCTATTAGCCTAATATTTTTTTCCACAGGTGAAGTGCCATCACTCTAGTAAATAAAAATAAATAAATAAACAAGATCAATCATGCCTATGTGCTTTCTGACAGTGCAGTTAAGTTATTAAATAAAGTTATTATTATTATTATTATTATTACAACGTACAACAAAAATATGACCAGCAGTAGTAAAGCTACATGTAGTATAGTAACAAATAGATATACATTGTAGTGCATGGTTCAGATTGTAACGTACGTGTATATGTAGCTCTCTGAAAGTACAACAATGAAACATGGTCAGCAGTATTTACAGTGTAGTAAAAAATAGATATACATTGTACAGTACATGGTTCAGATTGTAACATATATGTAGCTCTCTGACAGTACAACATGAAACATGGTCAGCAGTAGTACAGTATAGTAAAAAAATAGATATACATTGTACAGTACATGGTTCAGATTGTAACATATATGTAGCTCTCTGACAGTACAACAATGAAACATGGTCTGACAGTATAAGTATGTTAATTAATATAGGAAATGAAATAACTTATCGAGCTAGGTTAGCAAAAGAGAGGTACATGTAATGTAACCATGTACAGTCTGTATAGATCTGTATAAGTGCAGGTGTTCAAAACTATGACAATGTAACAAAAACAATTTGCATATATGAGAAAATTAATTTGTAAACAAACTAAACAATTCATCCACCATGGAATATATCATGTACAGTCATGTAACAAACAACATGCCATTCAAGTGAATATAATTATTTTGTTTAATTATATCAATACCAATTAAATAAAATATATGCTTTGTAATGTCACTGGGATAGTACCGTATTGAGAACCAGTAGTCAGTTGAAAGCATGAATATGTACATGAAATAATGACGACAAGGAGAAATTGGTGTCTAGATCAGTCTTGAATAAGGAGAAGTCTCATCCAATAAACCTTTTTTTCAAAGAATGCCATATGTGTGTAAATACCACTAGTTAGTGTTACAAAACCAACAGCCACGACAAGAAGCTTCATCATCATCATACAGTGTATATTTATAGTCGTGAACGCAGGGAGTCTGGCAAAGGCTTGTGAATACATGGATGACTTTGTAATGGCAGTTTGACTAGTGTGAACAGTACATTGTGGGTGGTCACTGCCTGAGGTTTGTTTACGTCCTCAATGGTTCTTTGACATCCCCATGGAACACTGGGTGGTCACTGCCTGAGGTTTTGTTTACGTCCTCAATGGTTCTTTGACATCCCCATGGAACACTGGGTGGTCACTGCCTGAGGTTTTGTTTACGTCCTCAATGGTTCTTTGACATCCCCATGGAACACTGGGTGGTCACTGCCTGAGGATTGTTTACGTCCTCAATGGTTCTTTGACATCCCCATGGAACACTGGGTGGTCACTGCCTGAGGTTTTGTTTACGTCCTCAATGGTTTCTTTGACATCCCCATGGGATTGGGTAGAGAAATGCTTATAGCTCACTTGGTGAGAGTTCCCTAATGGTACAGTTGTGTTTAGGAAACCCATGTACATTCCATTCAGCATAAAAAAATTGAATTGAAAGTTGGCCAATAGAATGCTTGTACATAAAGCCAAAGTCTTTTGTGTCCTGGACCAACAGTTCTACTTTATTGCCAGATCTTGGGGAGCTTGTTAGTCTTCGGCTGAAGAATTGATTTACCTCTCTAGTGCTCATCCCAGAAAGTATAGTAAAAAACTTCTGCAATGAGCATAGAGAGGTAAAAGAAATTACTTCAGCCTTCTTGTTCTTCATGGACATGTAGCAGGCTGGTTCAGTAAAAGATCCATCACCAACATTCCTTATGATACGACGAAGAACAGCAAAAATGTCATAAGGAATGCTGCGATGGATCTCACCATAGTATGGCTATCTCACGGACACTCTACTATATTTGTTCAGCTACATACACAGATACACATATATTCGAATTGTTCGTTTTTAAAGTTTTCCATATTTGCCTCCATATTTCCGATCAATAAACAGTTGTTATAGCAACGACTGAACTACAGAAAAGTAGTATCTACATCGAAAAATGTATGTTTTTCCTCTATCAATTATCTATTTTTGTTTACTATATTTTGATTCAATTAAAGTGAGGAAGTACGCAATCTACATTGGTTTATATAACAAAAGAAATGACGGAGATTACATGTAAAATACTAACCATACCTTCTAAATCACCTGTTGGTTTTGCAGCACGAACCAGTGGCATCAAAACGTCGATGGCATTCTCTTTGAAAAAAAGTTTATTAAAACCTTCTCCTCCTTCAAAACTATCTAGACACCGTCCCAATTTCTCCTCGTCCTCATCCTCGTCTTCACTGCTTTCAACTGACTGCTCCTCCTCGACATTATTGTCAACTAACATCACCAAAACTTCCTCGGTGTTGAAACGGGCCGCAATTTTGAAAGCTACCCCAACGCGCGAAACCGCTGTACATAATGAATGGCGAACTGAGCGATTTCGAGGCAATTTATGCCAAGCGTGATTACTACAAAGTGCAGACTTGGAATCCTCGAGGATCCTTCTAGTGGGAAAGTCATTGTTGGACAATACACCACTCCCTTATTCTACATATATATCTATCTATCTATATACAGCCCTTTGTAAAAATTATGACTGCTACGAAATATCAATATATCAGGTGCATTGCATTATGGGTAATTAAAGTTTTACATGAATGAATGTTTACAACAAACGTAAGACTAAAACAAACATTTAAGCTCGCAGCGAAACTAATATTGGGTTTCCTGTGTTGAGATGGGGTTCCTGTACCCTGAGTTCCAGAGGCCCTAGGAGCCGAGGAGGACTGGAAGAGAGAAAAGAGGAGGGGGAGGACTTCTGGTGTAACGAATAACGAATCTCACTTTCATGAGTATAGATTCTGTACTCGTAATTTCATTGGACGATTGCGAAGAGGCTGTTGTGATTGGCCAGAATAAGCCAAACCTGTTCGTCTCACCAAAACCGGTTTCTGAAATCAACAACCAGAAGCGTCAACATGGCGGATGATGACGTGAGGGCTTTTCAACACGCTGGCTTGTTGCTATGCCGTATCCTCCTGTTGCTATGTTTTGAAAATAGCGAGGAGAGAGGGCCCTGGGGACGAGTTTGCCAGACAGTTGACGCACACGATTTGAATAATTTTTAAATTAGCATAAAATTGCTTTGAATAAATGGAAATACGCTAATATATTAAACAAAGTATATTAGAATACAAAAAATACTGTTTCAGGGATAAATCCGCCGCCTACGTTTCAAAATGGCGGGGTTTATAAGACCCCCTCTGATGCATAAAATGATTTCCCGGGCTTTCCAAAATGCAAAATATTTGTTTTATGGAGGAGAGGCTAAGTAGATAGTAGTTTTTGTTGTTTTACTTAGTCCTCCCTTGAGGGGAGTCAGTAAACTATGAAAATTATCCCAGAATCATCAAACTCAGTATTTTTGTGACTTCTTGGCTTGAATCTCTATAATTATAATCTATTAGGCTCTCTTGTTAATCCAGAGTTGTAGTACAATTCGTTGTGAATGATTAGAGCGGTTAAGCCGTTTTTATCATATAAAGAAGTACAAGAAAACAAATCGAGGCAAATCGACGTCCGTAGCTTGGCTGGCCGCCATATTGGAAGTCATGAATGGAGGTTGGGACGTCGGTTGGGGCGTCCAGTACAGTGACTGATATATGTCGTAAACAACGTAAGTGTTCGAAGTTGAATTGCCACAAAGGACGATGCAATTCTGAAAGACCTTTAAATGCATTTTGGAAGACATCGCCAGTTTATCAGCTGAATGTGCGAAAGAGAAATCTGACTTTAGAGGAGGAACGAGTTGGAGAGGAACTTGAAGCAAAAGCCTGTCGTCTTGAGATTCAAGAAAATGACTTACTTAGGGCAAAAGCAGAAATCGAGAAAAACTGTTAAAGAGACAGGTGAATACAATTAATGTTCACCGTATGATTTGTTGTAATTTGGCTATAAGCTTATTCATCTCATAATAATAAGCTTAGCTTACATTAATAAAGTTGCATCTATTAATAACAACACTATGTGTCTATGTAACTTATTAGTAGTGTAACTGTAAGGTAATAGGCATTAGGCATTAGTACACTATAATTCCATTGTGTTGTGTTGTTTTGTTTTCATTTTACTATTACAACACATTGACTATTATATTTTATTTCACAGGTAGTACTAGTATTTAACCACTATATCAGAGTGATTGCACTAAACCTGTGAAATAAAACAAATTAATGTTAGTGTGTAATAATTTACCGTTTAATAGACACAAAAGAAAATAATGGAAATATGGTGTTCTAGTAGGGCATAATGCCGAGTTGACTATCCATCATAGAAAACGAGAATGAGTAGCAAAAGAAATATCAGAGAAGTAGTCTAATTGTTTAGCATAAACCATCCAGTAGATCAGTATAGCAAATGACAGAAACAAGCAACAGACGATAATTCGTCAAGAACGAAAACACCTTCGAAACATTAGCAAAACATGACGACGAAGTCTCCATTTTGTTTGTTTACCTCCACTTTGGTCTATGAGTTGACCACTAGTAGTGAACCAATCAGATTGCAGGATTTGTGATAGCTATCCACTGGACGGTTTATAATGCTAATGTTAGTTTATAAGTCTACTAACTGTTTCACAAAGTAAAAACACTATTTATAATAATAGAATACAAACACTAAAACTGTGCAACATAAATAGTACTATATTTTAATTAGTACTATTAAAATAGTTTTATTTCTATTGTTTTCTATTGTTTTATTAGTGCTATTTTAGTCCTATTTATTGCAAAAACGTTGCACAGTTTTAGTGTGTGTACTCTGATTGTAACCTAATTAAGGTGTGTTATTGTTATAATAAATGTCATTTATTTGTTGTACAGAAATAACGCTTGAAGAACTGAGAAAGGAAAAGGAAGATAGTGTAAAGGCAGCTGAAGTGTTTAGGGAGGAGCTAGAAAGCGTAAAAAAACAATATGAACAGGTTAAATCCATGCTTGTTGTTCTGGGATTAGACCCAAAACAATTTTCCAAATCTAGAAGGGAGAATAATCCCACTTCAAAGGTTATGATAAATGACTACAACTCAAGTACTAGATACAACAGGAGAAAAGAAACTCAGAAGGCATTGCAGTATATTCATGGGGGGGACAATTGGCTCATATTATGGGGCCTGGGATTATGTTGCAGCCAATGCACCCAAAGAAGTAATAGATGACCTTTTAAAGGGCTATAAGAGGGGAAAGTACCTCCAAGAGACATTTGGAAATGCAATAAAACACTTTCAGTCATCCCCTGAAGCAATTAAGCATGCAGTGGCACTGAAATACCAGAATTTTCTTTCCCGAAGGAAATTCAACCTTGTGTGTAAAACACAGACATCATTCTTCAACGCAGATAAAGAAATCTGGGTACCAAAGAATGTGAAGTGCTTAGGAATTGATATTAGACTTCCACAGGCAGTATCAGACAAGACAGTTGATAATTTTGTTAAGAACTTGAACATTGGCCATGCCATTCAAATACCAAAAACTCCTGGTGTCGCAAGGACAATCACAGGGCTTGTATTTATGATTATGGATCTCCATCTCAAAGTGCCCCACCTAGCTAACAAACTTGTCTGGTTGAATGAATTGGAAAACCACTTCATCTTTCAATTTTCAGATGACGGGGCACCGGAAACCAGCCAACTGACCATGTCATTGGCAGCATGACCTTGTGGAACTGGGTGATCGTGTGAGGAGCAGAATTACCAGTACCTGATCCACTGTGTAAGTCTTCAGGAGAAACATCAGGTACTGGAAGATCTCTGGAGACAACACACAGATGAAATGTCGTTACTAGAGGGGAATATCATTACTATTAATGGGAAAGAGTGCACAGTGGGAATTTCAGCCCAGTGCCGATATGAGCTGGCAGAGCTGGGCAAACCACGAAGTCAACCAAGCTGCCCACTCATCCCTCCCCCTTTGCAAATGTAAGCAAATCAAATATTGTAACAACGGGTGGGGTCTATTGGTTGCAGCGACACATGGAAAACCATATACAAATGATGTGAGAGAAAAGCATGCTAAACAAGTTCAAAAGTTCACTCAGTCTCTCCCAAGCACACAAGGAGTCAAAGGAAAGCATGACAAAACACTCAAATACATGGCCGAAAATAGTATTCGCCAACTTGGATACCCACGAATTGGGATATTTGCAGAGCGTCAAAGACCAGAGCCTATGCACTGCGAAATAAATTCCTGGCAACATCTGCTCCATCTGATCTACTTGGAATTTGTCCAGAGAGGAATATTTAATGAATTTATTGACATTCTAAGGGCCCCAGCAGGCAAATGTGAACCCACAGAATCAAACTGAAAATTCAGTTGATCCTCCACTTCGACAAGGCAAAACAGCAGATGCTAGAAAGAACAATGCATCATCAAAAACTATGACATTGGTGTCGGGGGAAGAGTTTTGGAATTAGATGTTACAGTACAAGCAAACGACAGACTACTTCAGCACATGGAAATTACCCGTGACAAGCTTAAAACAACAGACACTACTAGACGTGGCTGTGGCTTGGGATATCTAGTGCATTTTATAAAAGAGCATTATGCAGATGAAAAGAAGAGATGCAATCAGTTACCCTCACGACTGATTGGCGATCAAGCCATTTCCCTGGCACGGTATGGCTATCGCTTAATTGATAATAATAATAATAATAAATTTATTTCTTATATTGCGCAAAAACATGTGAATGATCTATTGCGCATTGATGGTTTGGAGTTAGCCACTGAAACACCTGCTCAACACCTAAGAACCCTGGCACTGGGTAGGATTGTTCTCTATCTAAGGCATGCCTGTACCCTTTTTAACAAAGTGTCAGTAACCCAAGCTGAATTGATCGAGCTCAAAGAATCATGTGAGCTTTACTTCAATTTGTATTGCTTATTTTTCCCCAATTATGTGAATGTTACTGTTTGGACTGTGCATATGCCATCCCTATCATGCAATGAAGCTATATGACAAGTACAAAACTGGTTATGGGATATTATCCATGCAGGCGAAAGAGGCAAAGCACTCAGGGATAAAGTCAGACCTAGATTTAAGTCACAACTCAAAATGGCAGAGCAGTACCCAGATCGTGATTTTGCTATTGTATTCTGCGCAAGTTGTTTATGGAGATCTTAGCCGTCTTCTTAGATACCTTTCCACACATCCAAGAGAGTTTGTTGAAGGACGAACATCACTTCTCGATCAGTACGATCGCTTTCGAGCTGGGCCGCAAACTGATGTCGAAGATGGGGGCCAACAGTCGGAGAGAGGCAGAGATAGTGAACCGCTTTTCTCAAGGAGAGGGCGAGAAAGGAAGAAGACCCCCCGAAGAAAAAACACAAAGCAAATCAGCACTAAACATGGCCAAACTGATCAACATCATGGATCGTTACAGCACTAACCAGCCTTCAACTCTTCTAAAAGTAGTACGCCAAGCAAGCATCCAAGCGAATGAAGACCGCCTTGCAGCAAGAAACAGTGACGAACACGATGCTATATCGATGCAAGCAGCCTACGATTGGCAGTTCTTGTTCACTCTGATGACTAGTTCACCAAGAGACTTCAATATAAAGTGTACCATGGCCACAAGTATCATAGCAGTGGAAAGTCTGGATAAAGATTGGTACGGCAGTTTAGCCGATAGAGAGAAGTATGATAGGAAGATTTATCATAGTGTGGGAAAGAGTCGTGAGCTTTTAAAGAAGTTATTTCTCATGCAGGGTATCGATTTATTGGAGTTTTTTCGCGAAGCTAGAGCCATTGTAGACAAGAAGAAAAACCGTTAAAGTCAACTGTTTAATGATTCAAGGCGCGCCAAACTCAGGGAAAACCTTGTTTGTAAGTCAAATAGTAGAGTGCTTTTTGGCAGTTGGCATAATTAACAAGTCTGAGAGCGCGGGCTTTTGTTGGGCAGGCGCCGTAGACAAGCGTATAATTTTATACGAAGAGTGTGTTTATGAATGATAATCAGGCAGAAGATTTTAAGCAGATATTCGGCGGAAGTAAAGTTCCCGTTAATGTCAAACATCAAGATGCTAAGATGCTTGAACGCACGCCTATTATCATGAGTGTTAATGCATTTCCATGGTGTGCCCTAAGCAATGATTGTGATAAGCAAGCGCTTAAAGTTCATTGTAAGATTTTTGGCAACTGGAAAAAGCAACCATGGCTTAAAGAATACAACAAGAAAATTCACCCGTTTGTGTGGATGAAGTATTTGTTTGACTGGCGCCATGAAGCAGAAGAGTTAGACATAAGCGAAAGTATGATAGATGAAGATGAAGATGAAGATGAAGATAACATCACTCCAAACATTTCAGGGTCAATTGTTATTTCTTTTTCTTTTTGAAAACATGAAAGAACAGAAGATGTTTGTCCAGTCACTGATTAAACGATATCAACACAATCACTTTTTCGCCATATATGGTCATACCTTTTAGGGGTCGAAATGAACATGGCTTCAACAGCTCCTTTAATTTATGCGTACCTTTTAGGGTCGTTTTCAAAACCGACTGCCGATCACCCCTTCCACTTGGACTACCCCCCGGGAGTACCCCCGGGCTAAATTTGGGACGTGGCCTGATCGATTATACTAAAAGACAATGCAGAACAAGCTTTGCGGCAAACCTCTGATTTACTAAGATTATGTTAAAACTCATAAGTGTTGTGTTTTACTTTTAAAGCCATTTTATTTGTAAATAATAATTGTAAATATTTTTCCTGAATGGATATATTACAGTATTTTGTATGTATAAGTATGTCATTCTCGAACCTTGAGAGACCTTTATTGGGGATAGTTGAAAATTAACACTAAAATAACAAAGAAGTGTCAATGCAATCTGTTGTGCACATATTGTGACAGAAACTTTATTTTTCTTTTATCTTTACATTCCATGTTACGGTTTCAACCATTCCTTGGATACCGTTAGCTTTGTTAAGCACGTTCTAGAATGGTGAGTTCTTTTACGCTAAAAAATTTTTTCATGCAGGTAAATTATGTCAAGTCCACAGAAAGTACAATAAGAATAACAATTTAAAATTTAAACGTCTTCACGCAGATTATTTCCGTATAATTTAGTTGGCAATAAGGTTTACAGCTTCAGGGAAATGGTCAATTGCAAATAGAAAACTGTTTAAATCTCTATGGTCAGCCAAATTGTAGACATTTTTTACGCACTTGTAATCTCGTAAAAGTAATTATGTTGGGAAGCCAATCAAGTGTTACACAGTTACGCATAAATTATCTTGCGGTTGGGAAGCCAATCAAGTGTTACACACTTATGCATAAATTATCTTGCCGTAATTCCGTTGTGAAGGCTACGCGCCGAGGGCTAATGCAAAGGACATGGAAGAAGAAGGAAAAACGTAGTATTTTCGTTAAAAACGGCATTGCAAGAGAGCGACTTCATTTGTATAAACAGATATACGGGGAGTTGTTTTATCATATGAAAGATTGGCCGAAATTAGACGTTTGTTGTTGCTATATTTTTGCACTCAGTGTTTTTCTTATTGAAAACGAGATGCATGGATTTCATTAAGCATGGAACGGAAGTTTCTCTATCAGGTGCTGATTTGGACAAACTTGGTATGTAAATATGAATATAATGATTTTAGCTTTCACAGCAAACAACACATACCAACAACCAATACCTTGCGACATTTTATGATAATTTGTATTAACATGCAATGAGGGAAGTGGGTGGGTGGGACTGTGTGTGGTCTAGCTTATTGCTGAATGTTATATTTTCTTTTTCATGAAATGTCAGAACAAAGAGGTACGTTTCTTTCAGTAATATTTATGATCTTATATTACAAGGGACATGATCGGTAAGGTCCTGTCTCCCGACCCTAATCTAACCTGTTTCACGGGGGACATTAAAGAACCTGTTGAACTCTTCGTAAGAGTAGGGGATTGTTACCCGGTTCAACAGCTTACTTCAAATGGGAGGCATAACACACTAACATACTAACTCCTCATGATTGTAAGCTGCTCGGCTGCCATAGGCGCCTTTATATGCAGCCTGAAAAAAGTCCTCCATCAGTTGTAAAGCGCATTGAGACAATGTGAAATGCGCTATATAAGAACCGATTTAATATTATTATTATTATCGTTATCAATATATGACGAATAGACATTCTCACATCTTGAAATGACATATAAGATACAATTTGTTGATGAAAATTACTTTGTGTGCATTAGTTATTCAAGTGAATTTGCTGCACAGTTCTTGTCTGAAAGTTTGTAAAAAATTGCTTTAATTCAGTCAGTAATTGATTACAATCATGTTTCTTTTTCACAGATTTCCCTTTTTGGAAATTATTCTGATGACGCCTCCAACACAATGACAGGCAAACAACACATACATGTACTGTCTATATTGAGTGATAACATTTTTTTAAAAGTATGTTACTATTTGGAAAGGTTCGGGCTGTTTTAAATGGGTAATATAGTCTGGATGCTACTACAATACCTATTGTTATATATCAAGTGTCAAAGTTCGTTTTTCTCGGCTACTCATTGGACAAGATGTCGAGAGATGGTATCAATGTGAGAGCGATCACATTCTACTGTTTCCCAGCAACATAAATATTACATTTCTGTCCTGAAGACTAAGTCTTGGCATAATAAGCCAGGACAGAATTGTAACCATTCAAGCAACAAATCTCTTATATTATTGAAATTTAATTAATTGAATTATCTGACTTTTTCTATTTTGTCAACATAAAAAAGATGCATATATATAAGCCAAAGTTCTCTTCCTTTTCTTTTTCTTTTTCTTATTTTCATTTTGATAAAAAAAATGGTGAGTGGAGTGCAATTTGGTCTGAAATCATACAAGTGAATACAAATTGCATTCCCGCATAGCTGGAGTGCAATTTGTTAATCACGAGTATGATTTCAGAACAAAATGGTATGACACAAAGTTTAATTACATTGTACCACTTAATGATATCCATTTTGAAATCTTTTGATAAAGGAAAACATATCGAAGAACAAACAAATATTTTTTTCATATAAGCTTAAGTTATCTGTATTATTGATTGGCTAAAAGATGACATGTCTATTTTCTGATTGGGTAATCTCAAAATGGTGCAATTTGTAGCTCAAAATGGTGCAATAAATAAATTTTCATCCTTTTTAACCAATTATATTGCAGGATTTGCTAGTGATTTCAAAATGGATCTGATAATAAATAATGTGAAGAGTTCTAGCTCTTTCTTTTATCCTCATATTATTAACATTGTCTGTCACTACAATCTAACCTTTTTCAAATTTGTTTTAGATGAGCTGGCCAAAAATCAACCCCCCCCCCCCCCCCCCCCCCAAAAAAAAGAAAGAACAAGAAAAAGAAGAAGAACGCCAACGCCAAGAACTAGATAGTTTCCTCCAAACTTATATAGTATATACAGATTTATTGTGTGCACTAGGATATTATAATAATCATGATTAAATTTGTTTGCTATGACTTATCAATTTACCTGATCATTTTCACTATATATATTTATATCTTAGCATCAACACAGTTCATTTCCTTTCCATTTACCAGATAAAATACATACTGTACATATCATAACTCTCGGCTTCCAGTAATTGGCTTTAGCCCGCATTAGCATATATATATATGTGTGTACATATTATAATGTAATATTGTGTAAATTAATCTATACCGGTTAATAATTAATGAAAGCATTGTTTGATCGTTTGATACTCGGTATACGGTAGTTGAAGTTTTGAGCTTTATGGCTCAGACTAGAGTCTTAACTTTTCGATAGTTTCCTCCAAACTTATATAGTATTACTTGAGAATGTGGAGAGTAGGTGCCATTGGTAGCAGCATGAAAAGGAGCTGTTCTATGTGCTACTAAATGTATATAAAGTTAAACTTGTTTTTAAAATAGCTGGTTTGCATACAAGACAGTGTTAATTCATCGAACTATAGACAGAATTTTGCTTTCATTTGTACTTTTAGGCTGGAAAAACACTGTTCATTCTTCAGGCTATCCAAAGAGTCCCCAATCATTAGTGCAAATTATGCTTGCGCAAATGATAAGAGGTGTGTAGACTTCCTATGCGAGTCTATGGACTTGTAGTATCAGTAAGGTGCTGAGTAAGGTGCTGAGTGGCTGGGTGCTCAGATTCATATGTTAAACTAGAAATAGCCAAGGAAATTCCAATCCACCATGGTGTAGTTTTAATTGCTGATCATTATAGATAATCCCTTCCATTTCACCTCACAGTTATTATATTTTTATTTTTAGAATTGTTTCACGACAGGCCATCCTTCTATTTGAGAGACCAAACCCACAGTATCCAAGGCAGACCATGGCAACTAAAAAGGCTGGCCTTGATCTGGCTGCCAAAAGGTCAAGTACAGGCTTTTTGGAAGCTGTGTGTATGACTGAGACATTCTTAAGCCCCTCTTCTGTGGAGGAACAAACTGTGATATCTAACAGAATGGAGGGGATGTTCCCTGGTCGGATAAGAAGCCCCGAGATATATTCAAAGGTGATGTGATTCACCTCTGAGGTTAGTGCATTATTATTATGATGATGATGATTTTCAGTAAAATTGACACATTTGTTGTAAGTACAAATTTATTTATGTGTCAATGCAACAGGTAATGAAATTAGCTGATATTGAGGAGGACCTACCTCTTATTTGGGAATACATCCAAAACAAGGTCGCCCCATTTGTTACAGAATGTTTCTGTGGGGATCATGACTCCAATTCCATAACTGCGGCAACAGTACTGCCGACCGCAACCAATCAATCTGTACATGTGTGGGAGATGTTGTCCAACATGAAGCAACCTCTCTCAAAGAAGGAGGTACTTAATTATAAAGTTTAATTATTCTTATTTTTAAGCAGATAGAATTTGAAGGACATAACCTCGTTAGTAATATAATTAAGGGTTAATTAAAGCTTGTTTTCAGGTTTGAAAATGTTTCCAACTGAAACTAGGAAAATCTATTTCGACTGGTCAGGAGATGACATTATTCTATATTGAATATTGATAACATATACCAATTAGCAATTATCTGTTAGCAATCCTACATGCATGGTTAACTTCAAATAATCCTGACGGACATACGACAAGTTTAATAATAATAATAATAATAATAATAATAATAATAATAATATTTATTGCTTATATTGCGCATTTTAACATTGGAATATGATGCGCATTACACAACACTATTCATCAAAGACCTCTGGCTAAAACCAATCGATGATTCTATCAGAGCCCTCGCTTTCAGTGCAAGGAAATAAAACATGCAAATAACATGAATAATATTGATAAAAGATTAATAATGGTGAAATACTAATACTAAATGAGTTTGCTAATATGCTAATGAGTTGTCTACCATATTGCCAAATAAAATCTGCTGAACGTACTACAAAGAAATACCCTTTTCAGTACAGTTATATAATTTATATGTTATGTTCAAATAAGCTGTTAGTGGTCTAGCTCCGGCTTCTGGGAACATTCAAATGTAAGCACGCCGTACTATGCTTGGATACCGTTAGCTTTGTTAAGCACGTTCTAGAATGGTGAGTTCTTTTACGCTAAAAAATTTTTTCATGCAGGTAAATTATGTCAAGTCCACAGAAAGTACAATAAGAATAACAATTTAAAATTTAAACGTCTTCACGCAGATTATTTCCGTATAATTTAGTTGGCAATAAGGTTTACAGCTTCAGGGAAATGGTCAATTGCAAATAGAAAACTGTTTAAATCTCTATGGTCAGCCAAAATTGTAGACATTTTTTACGCACTTGTAATCTCGTAAAAGTAATTATGTTGGGAAGCCAATCAAGTGTTACACAGTTACGCATAAATTATCTTGCGGTTGGGAAGCCAATCAAGTGTTACACACTTATGCATAAATTATCTTGCCGTAATTCCGTTGTGAAGGCTACGCGCCGAGGGCTAATGCAAAGGACATGGAAGAAGAAGGAAAAACGTAGTATTTTCGTTAAAAACGGCATTGCAAGAGAGCGACTTCATTTGTATAAACAGATATACGGGGAGTTGTTTTATCATATGAAAGATTGGCCGAAATTAGACGTTTGTTGTTGCTATATTTTTGCACGGGAATGGTTGCCCTCCAGATATCTTAATGAAGTGGATATTAAGTTCACAGTTCTGGGCTTCAGTTAAATTAAACACTTTGAAGAAAAGGAACGCTAAAATACAATGGGTCTTGAAAAATATCCACTTCAAACAATGCACCTGGTATTATTTTGACATGCATCATAGAAGAATGCTTTACTTCGATGGAACAGACAAAAACATATTCAGCTTTACATTATATTTTGTCAAAACAATATTAGTGGGTTTCTTAATTAACTAATAGTAATTACACAAACACAGAAGCAATTAAGTAAAACGTGATGTTGCAATACGCCGTGAATTGCATGAACACGTATTTTTTCCATCTAGTGTGATGTAGTAGTTAAGTAAATAATAAGTTCAATAACTTATTCTATCAGCTATTTCGCATCAGTGTTTTTCTTATTGAAAACGAGATGCATGGATTTCATTAAGCATGGAACGGAAGTTTCTCTATCAGGTGCTGATTTGGACAAACTTGGTATGTAAATATGAATATAATGATTTTAGCTTTCACAGCAAACAACACATACCAACAACCAATACCTTGCGACATTTTATGATAATTTGTATTAACATGCAATGAGGGAAGTGGGTGGGTGGGACTGTGTGTGGTCTAGCTTATTGCTGAATGTTATATTTTCTTTTTCATGAAATGTCAGAACAAAGAGGTACGTTTCTTTCAGTAATATTTATGATCTTATATTACAAGGGACATGATCGGTAAGGTCCTGTCTCCCGACCCTAATCTAACCTGTTTCACGGGGGACATTAAAGAACCTGTTGAACTCTTCGTAAGAGTAGGGGATTGTTACCCGGTTCAACAGCTTACTTCAAATGGGAGGCATAACACACTAACATACTAACTCCTCATGATTGTAAGCTGCTCGGCTGCCATAGGCGCCTTTATATGCAGCCTGAAAAAAGTCCTCCATCAGTTGTAAAGCGCATTGAGACAATGTGAAATGCGCTATATAAGAACCGATTTAATATTATTATTATTATCGTTATCAATATATGACGAATAGACATTCTCACATCTTGAAATGACATATAAGATACAATTTGTTGATGAAAATTACTTTGTGTGCATTAGTTATTCAAGTGAATTTGCTGCACAGTTCTTGTCTGAAAGTTTGTAAAAAATTGCTTTAATTCAGTCAGTAATTGATTACAATCATGTTTCTTTTTCACAGATTTCCCTTTTTGGAAATTATTCTGATGACGCCTCCAACACAATGACAGGCAAACAACACATACATGTACTGTCTATATTGAGTGATAACATTTTTTTAAAAGTATGTTACTATTTGGAAAGGTTCGGGCTGTTTTAAATGGGTAATATAGTCTGGATGCTACTACAATACCTATTGTTATATATCAAGTGTCAAAGTTCGTTTTTCTCGGCTACTCATTGGACAAGATGTCGAGAGATGGTATCAATGTGAGAGCGATCACATTCTACTGTTTCCCAGCAACATAAATATTACATTTCTGTCCTGAAGACTAAGTCTTGGCATAATAAGCCAGGACAGAATTGTAACCATTCAAGCAACAAATCTCTTATATTATTGAAATTTAATTAATTGAATTATCTGACTTTTTCTATTTTGTCAACATAAAAAAGATGCATATATATAAGCCAAAGTTCTCTTCCTTTTCTTTTTCTTTTTCTTATTTTCATTTTGATAAAAAAAATGGTGAGTGGAGTGCAATTTGGTCTGAAATCATACAAGTGAATACAAATTGCATTCCCGCATAGCTGGAGTGCAATTTGTTAATCACGAGTATGATTTCAGAACAAAATGGTATGACACAAAGTTTAATTACATTGTACCACTTAATGATATCCATTTTGAAATCTTTTGATAAAGGAAAACATATCGAAGAACAAAAAAAATATTTTTTTCATATAAGCTTAAGTTATCTGTATTATTGATTGGCTAAAAGATGACATGTCTATTTTCTGATTGGGTAATCTCAAAATGGTGCAATTTGTAGCTCAAAATGGTGCAATAAATAAATTTGCATCCTTTTTAACCAATTATATTGCAGGATTTGCTAGTGATTTCAAAATGGATCTGATAATAAATAATGTGAAGAGTTCTAGCTCTTTCTTTTATCCTCATATTATTAACATTGTCTGTCACTACAATCTAACCTTTTTCAAATTTGTTTTAGATGAGCTGGCCAAATCACCCCCCCCCCCCCCCCCCCCCCCCCCAAAAAAAAGAAAGAACAAGAAAAAGAAGAAGAACGCCAACGCCAAGAACTAGATAGTTTCCTCCAAACTTATATAGTATATACAGATTTATTGTGTGCACTAGGATATTATAATAATCATGATTAAATTTGTTTGCTATGACTTATCAATTTACCTGATCATTTTCACTATATATTTATATCTTAGCATCAACACAGTTCATTTCCTTTCCATTTACCAGATAAAATACATACTGTACATATCATAACTCTCGGCTTCCAGTAATTGGCTTTAGCCCGCATTAGCATATATATATATGTGTGTACATATTATAATGTAATATTGTGTAAATTAATCTATACCGGTTAATAATTAATGAAAGCATTGTTTGATCGTTTGATACTCGGTATACGGTAGTTGAAGTTTTGAGCTTTATGGCTCAGACTAGAGTCTTAACTTTTCGATAGTTTCCTCCAAACTTATATAGTATTACTTGAGAATGTGGAGAGTAGGTGCCATTGGTAGCAGCATGAAAAGGAGCTGTTCTATGTGCTACTAAATGTATATAAAGTTAAACTTGTTTTTAAAATAGCTGGTTTGCATACAAGACAGTGTTAATTCATCGAACTATAGACAGAATTTTGCTTTCATTTGTACTTTTAGGCTGGAAAAACACTGTTCATTCTTCAGGCTATCCAAAGAGTCCCCAATCATTAGTGCAAATTATGCTTGCGCAAATGATAAGAGGTGTGTAGACTTCCTATGCGAGTCTATGGACTTGTAGTATCAGTAAGGTGCTGAGTAAGGTGCTGAGTGGCTGGGTGCTCAGATTCATATGTTAAACTAGAAATAGCCAAGGAAATTCCAATCCACCATGGTGTAGTTTTAATTGCTGATCATTA
Source organism: Actinostola sp. cb2023 (assembly GCA_033675265.1). Classification (NCBI taxonomy): domain Eukaryota; kingdom Metazoa; phylum Cnidaria; class Anthozoa; order Actiniaria; family Actinostolidae; genus Actinostola; species Actinostola sp. cb2023. Next base: position 65,913 of record JAUJYZ010000291.1, read on the forward strand.
TAGATAATCCCTTCCATTTCACCTCACAGTTATTATATTTTTATTTTTAGAATTGTTTCACGACAGGCCATCCTTCTATTTGAGAGACCAAACCCACAGTATCCAAGGCAGACCATGGCAACTAAAAAGGCTGGCCTTGATCTGGCTGCCAAAAGGTCAAGTACAGGCTTTTTGGAAGCTGTGTGTATGACTGAGACATTCTTAAGCCCCTCTTCTGTGGAGGAACAAACTGTGATATCTAACAGAATGGAGGGGATGTTCCCTGGTCGGATAAGAAGCCCCGAGATATATTCAAAGGTGATGTGATTCACCTCTGAGGTTAGTGCATTATTATTATGATGATGATGATTTTCAGTAAAATTGACACATTTGTTGTAAGTACAAATTTATTTATGTGTCAATGCAACAGGTAATGAAATTAGCTGATATTGAGGAGGACCTACCTCTTATTTGGGAATACATCCAAAACAAGGTCGCCCCATTTGTTACAGAATGTTTCTGTGGGGATCATGACTCCAATTCCATAACTGCGGCAACAGTACTGCCGACCGCAACCAATCAATCTGTACATGTGTGGGAGATGTTGTCCAACATGAAGCAACCTCTCTCAAAGAAGGAGGTACTTAATTATAAAGTTTAATTATTCTTATTTTTAAGCAGATAGAATTTGAAGGACATAACCTCGTTAGTAATATAATTAAGGGTTAATTAAAGCTTGTTTTCAGGTTTGAAAATGTTTCCAACTGAAACTAGGAAAATCTATTTCGACTGGTCAGGAGATGACATTATTCTATATTGAATATTGATAACATATACCAATTAGCAATTATCTGTTAGCAATCCTACATGCATGGTTAACTTCAAATAATCCTGACGGACATACGACAAGTTTCAATAATAATAATAATAATAATAATAATAATAATAATATTTATTGCTTATATTGCGCATTTTAACATTGGAATATGATGCGCATTACACAACACTATTCATCAAAGACCTCTGGCTAAAACCAATCGATGATTCTATCAGAGCCCTCGCTTTCAGTGCAAGGAAATAAAACATGCAAATAACATGAATAATATTGATAAAAGATTAATAATGGTGAAATACTAATACTAAATGAGTTTGCTAATATGCTAATGAGTTGTCTACCATATTGCCAAATAAAATCTGCTGAACGTACTACAAAGAAATACCCTTTTCAGTACAGTTATATAATTTATATGTTATGTTCAAATAAGCTGTTAGTGGTCTAGCTCCGGCTTCTGGGAACATTCAAATGTAAGCACGCCGTACTATGCTTGGATACCGTTAGCTTTGTTAAGCACGTTCTAGAATGGTGAGTTCTTTTTACGCTAAAAATTTTTTTCATGCAGGTAAATTATGTCAAGTCCACAGAAAGTACAATAAGAATAACAATTTAAAATTTAAACGTCTTCACGCAGATTATTTCCGTATAATTTAGTTGGCAATAAGGTTTACAGCTTCAGGGAAATGGTCAATTGCAAATAGAAAACTGTTTAAATCTCTATGGTCAGCCAAAATTGTAGACATTTTTTACGCACTTGTAATCTCGTAAAAGTAATTATGTTGGGAAGCCAATCAAGTGTTACACAGTTACGCATAAATTATCTTGCGGTTGGGAAGCCAATCAAGTGTTACACACTTATGCATAAATTATCTTGCCGTAATTCCGTTGTGAAGGCTACGCGCCGAGGGCTAATGCAAAGGACATGGAAGAAGAAGGAAAAACGTAGTATTTTCGTTAAAAACGGCATTGCAAGAGAGCGACTTCATTTGTATAAACAGATATACGGGGAGTTGTTTTATCATATGAAAGATTGGCCGAAATTAGACGTTTGTTGTTGCTATATTTTTGCACGGGAATGGTTGCCCTCCAGATATCTTAATGAAGTGGATATTAAGTTCACAGTTCTGGGCTTCAGTTAAATTAAACACTTTGAAGAAAAGGAACGCTAAAATACAATGGGTCTTGAAAAATATCCACTTCAAACAATGCACCTGGTATTATTTTGACATGCATCATAGAAGAATGCTTTACTTCGATGGAACAGACAAAAACATATTCAGCTTTACATTATATTTTGTCAAAACAATCTTAGTGGGTTTCTTAATTAACTAATAGTAATTACACAAACACAGAAGCAATTAAGTAAAACGTGATGTTGCAATACGCCGTGAATTGCATGAACACGTATTTTTTCCATCTAGTGTGATGTAGTAGTTAAGTAAATAATAAGTTCAATAACTTATTCTATGAGCTATTTCGCATCAGTGTTTTTCTTATTGAAAACGAGATGCATGGATTTCATTAAGCATGGAACGGAAGTTTCTCTATCAGGTGCTGATTTGGACAAACTTGGTATGTAAATATGAATATAATGATTTTAGCTTTCACAGCAAACAACACATACCAACAACCAATACCTTGCGACATTTTATGATAATTTGTATTAACATGCAATGAGGGAAGTGGGTGGGTGGGACTGTGTGTGGTCTAGCTTATTGCTGAATGTTATATTTTCTTTTTCATGAAATGTCAGAACAAAGAGGTACGTTTCTTTCAGTAATATTTATGATCTTATATTACAAGGGACATGATCGGTAAGGTCCTGTCTCCCGACCCTAATCTAACCTGTTTCACGGGGGACATTAAAGAACCTGTTGAACTCTTCGTAAGAGTAGGGGATTGTTACCCGGTTCAACAGCTTACTTCAAATGGGAGGCATAACACACTAACATACTAACTCCTCATGATTGTAAGCTGCTCGGCTGCCATAGGCGCCTTTATATGCAGCCTGAAAAAAGTCCTCCATCAGTTGTAAAGCGCATTGAGACAATGTGAAATGCGCTATATAAGAACCGATTTAATATTATTATTATTATCGTTATCAATATATGACGAATAGACATTCTCACATCTTGAAATGACATATAAGATACAATTTGTTGATGAAAATTACTTTGTGTGCATTAGTTATTCAAGTGAATTTGCTGCACAGTTCTTGTCTGAAAGTTTGTAAAAAATTGCTTTAATTCAGTCAGTAATTGATTACAATCATGTTTCTTTTTCACAGATTTCCCTTTTTGGAAATTATTCTGATGACGCCTCCAACACAATGACAGGCAAACAACACATACATGTACTGTCTATATTGAGTGATAACATTTTTTTAAAAGTATGTTACTATTTGGAAAGGTTCGGGCTGTTTTAAATGGGTAATATAGTCTGGATGCTACTACAATACCTATTGTTATATATCAAGTGTCAAAGTTCGTTTTTCTCGGCTACTCATTGGACAAGATGTCGAGAGATGGTATCAATGTGAGAGCGATCACATTCTACTGTTTCCCAGCAACATAAATATTACATTTCTGTCCTGAAGACTAAGTCTTGGCATAATAAGCCAGGACAGAATTGTAACCATTCAAGCAACAAATCTCTTATATTATTGAAATTTAATTAATTGAATTATCTGACTTTTTCTATTTTGTCAACATAAAAAAGATGCATATATATAAGCCAAAGTTCTCTTCCTTTTCTTTTTCTTTTTCTTATTTTCATTTTGATAAAAAAAATGGTGAGTGGAGTGCAATTTGGTCTGAAATCATACAAGTGAATACAAATTGCATTCCCGCATAGCTGGAGTGCAATTTGTTAATCACGAGTATGATTTCAGAACAAAATGGTATGACACAAAGTTTAATTACATTGTACCACTTAATGATATCCATTTTGAAATCTTTTGATAAAGGAAAACATATCGAAGAACAAACAAATATTTTTTTCATATAAGCTTAAGTTATCTGTATTATTGATTGGCTAAAAGATGACATGTCTATTTTCTGATTGGGTAATCTCAAAATGGTGCAATTTGTAGCTCAAAATGGTGCAATAAATAAATTTGCATCCTTTTTAACCAATTATATTGCAGGATTTGCTAGTGATTTCAAAATGGATCTGATAATAAATAATGTGAAGAGTTCTAGCTCTTTCTTTTATCCTCATATTATTAACATTGTCTGTCACTACAATCTAACCTTTTTCAAATTTGTTTTAGATGAGCTGGCCAAATCAACCCCCCCCCCCCCCCCCCCCCCCTCCCCAAAAAAAAAAGAAAGAACAAGAAAAAGAAGAAGAACGCCAACGCCAAGAACTAGATAGTTTCCTCCAAACTTATATAGTATATACAGATTTATTGTGTGCACTAGGATATTATAATAATCATGATTAAATTTGTTTGCTATGACTTATCAATTTACCTGATCATTTTCACTATATATTTATATCTTAGCATCAACACAGTTCATTTCCTTTCCATTTACCAGATAAAATACATACTGTACATATCATAACTCTCGGCTTCCAGTAATTGGCTTTAGCCCGCATTAGCATATATATATATGTGTGTACATATTATAATGTAATATTGTGTAAATTAATCTATACCGGTTAATAATTAATGAAAGCATTGTTTGATCGTTTGATACTCGGTATACGGTAGTTGAAGTTTTGAGCTTTATGGCTCAGACTAGAGTCTTAACTTTTCGATAGTTTCCTCCAAACTTATATAGTATTACTTGAGAATGTGGAGAGTAGGTGCCATTGGTAGCAGCATGAAAAGGAGCTGTTCTATGTGCTACTAAATGTATATAAAGTTAAACTTGTTTTTAAAATAGCTGGTTTGCATACAAGACAGTGTTAATTCATCGAACTATAGACAGAATTTTGCTTTCATTTGTACTTTTAGGCTGGAAAAACACTGTTCATTCTTCAGGCTATCCAAAGAGTCCCCAATCATTAGTGCAAATTATGCTTGCGCAAATGATAAGAGGTGTGTAGACTTCCTATGCGAGTCTATGGACTTGTAGTATCAGTAAGGTGCTGAGTAAGGTGCTGAGTGGCTGGGTGCTCAGATTCATATGTTAAACTAGAAATAGCCAAGGAAATTCCAATCCACCATGGTGTAGTTTTAATTGCTGATCATTATAGATAATCCCTTCCATTTCACCTCACAGTTATTATATTTTTATTTTTAGAATTGTTTCACGACAGGCCATCCTTCTATTTGAGAGACCAAACCCACAGTATCCAAGGCAGACCATGGCAACTAAAAAGGCTGGCCTTGATCTGGCTGCCAAAAGGTCAAGTACAGGCTTTTTGGAAGCTGTGTGTATGACTGAGACATTCTTAAGCCCCTCTTCTGTGGAGGAACAAACTGTGATATCTAACAGAATGGAGGGGATGTTCCCTGGTCGGATAAGAAGCCCCGAGATATATTCAAAGGTGATGTGATTCACCTCTGAGGTTAGTGCATTATTATTATGATGATGATGATTTTCAGTAAAATTGACACATTTGTTGTAAGTACAAATTTATTTATGTGTCAATGCAACAGGTAATGAAATTAGCTGATATTGAGGAGGACCTACCTCTTATTTGGGAATACATCCAAAACAAGGTCGCCCCATTTGTTACAGAATGTTTCTGTGGGGATCATGACTCCAATTCCATAACTGCGGCAACAGTACTGCCGACCGCAACCAATCAATCTGTACATGTGTGGGAGATGTTGTCCAACATGAAGCAACCTCTCTCAAAGAAGGAGGTACTTAATTATAAAGTTTAATTATTCTTATTTTTAAGCAGATAGAATTTGAAGGACATAACCTCGTTAGTAATATAATTAAGGGTTAATTAAAGCTTGTTTTCAGGTTTGAAAATGTTTCCAACTGAAACTAGGAAAATCTATTTCGACTGGTCAGGAGATGACATTATTCTATATTGAATATTGATAACATATACCAATTAGCAATTATCTGTTAGCAATCCTACATGCATGGTTAACTTCAAATAATCCTGACGGACATACGACAAGTTTCAATAATAATAATAATAATAATAATAATAATAATAATATTTATTGCTTATATTGCGCATTTTAACATTGGAATATGATGCGCATTACACAACACTATTCATCAAAGACCTCTGGCTAAAACCAATCGATGATTCTATCAGAGCCCTCGCTTTCAGTGCAAGGAAATAAAACATGCAAATAACATGAATAATATTGATAAAAGATTAATAATGGTGAAATACTAATACTAAATGAGTTTGCTAATATGCTAATGAGTTGTCTACCATATTGCCAAATAAAATCTGCTGAACGTACTACAAAGAAATACCCTTTTCAGTACAGTTATATAATTTATATGTTATGTTCAAATAAGCTGTTAGTGGTCTAGCTCCGGCTTCTGGGAACATTCAAATGTAAGCACGCCGTACTATGCTTGGATACCGTTAGCTTTGTTAAGCACGTTCTAGAATGGTGAGTTCTTTTACGCTAAAAATTTTTTTCATGCAGGTAAATTATGTCAAGTCCACAGAAAGTACAATAAGAATAACAATTTAAAATTTAAACGTCTTCACGCAGATTATTTCCGTATAATTTAGTTGGCAATAAGGTTTACAGCTTCAGGGAAATGGTCAATTGCAAATAGAAAACTGTTTAAATCTCTATGGTCAGCCAAAATTGTAGACATTTTTTACGCACTTGTAATCTCGTAAAAGTAATTATGTTGGGAAGCCAATCAAGTGTTACACAGTTACGCATAAATTATCTTGCGGTTGGGAAGCCAATCAAGTGTTACACACTTATGCATAAATTATCTTGCCGTAATTCCGTTGTGAAGGCTACGCGCCGAGGGCTAATGCAAAGGACATGGAAGAAGAAGGAAAAACGTAGTATTTTCGTTAAAAACGGCATTGCAAGAGAGCGACTTCATTTGTATAAACAGATATACGGGGAGTTGTTTTATCATATGAAAGATTGGCCGAAATTAGACGTTTGTTGTTGCTATATTTTTGCACGGGAATGGTTGCCCTCCAGATATCTTAATGAAGTGGATATTAAGTTCACAGTTCTGGGCTTCAGTTAAATTAAACACTTTGAAGAAAAGGAACGCTAAAATACAATGGGTCTTGAAAAATATCCACTTCAAACAATGCACCTGGTATTATTTTGACATGCATCATAGAAGAATGCTTTACTTCGATGGAACAGACAAAAACATATTCAGCTTTACATTATATTTTGTCAAAACAATCTTAGTGGGTTTCTTAATTAACTAATAGTAATTACACAAACACAGAAGCAATTAAGTAAAACGTGATGTTGCAATACGCCGTGAATTGCATGAACACGTATTTTTTCCATCTAGTGTGATGTAGTAGTTAAGTAAATAATAAGTTCAATAACTTATTCTATGAGCTATTTCGCATCAGTGTTTTTCTTATTGAAAACGAGATGCATGGATTTCATTAAGCATGGAACGGAAGTTTCTCTATCAGGTGCTGATTTGGACAAACTTGGTATGTAAATATGAATATAATGATTTTAGCTTTCACAGCAAACAACACATACCAACAACCAATACCTTGCGACATTTTATGATAATTTGTATTAACATGCAATGAGGGAAGTGGGTGGGTGGGACTGTGTGTGGTCTAGCTTATTGCTGAATGTTATATTTTCTTTTTCATGAAATGTCAGAACAAAGAGGTACGTTTCTTTCAGTAATATTTATGATCTTATATTACAAGGGACATGATCGGTAAGGTCCTGTCTCCCGACCCTAATCTAACCTGTTTCACGGGGGACATTAAAGAACCTGTTGAACTCTTCGTAAGAGTAGGGGATTGTTACCCGGTTCAACAGCTTACTTCAAATGGGAGGCATAACACACTAACATACTAACTCCTCATGATTGTAAGCTGCTCGGCTGCCATAGGCGCCTTTATATGCAGCCTGAAAAAAGTCCTCCATCAGTTGTAAAGCGCATTGAGACAATGTGAAATGCGCTATATAAGAACCGATTTAATATTATTATTATTATCGTTATCAATATATGACGAATAGACATTCTCACATCTTGAAATGACATATAAGATACAATTTGTTGATGAAAATTACTTTGTGTGCATTAGTTATTCAAGTGAATTTGCTGCACAGTTCTTGTCTGAAAGTTTGTAAAAAATTGCTTTAATTCAGTCAGTAATTGATTACAATCATGTTTCTTTTTCACAGATTTCCCTTTTTGGAAATTATTCTGATGACGCCTCCAACACAATGACAGGCAAACAACACATACATGTACTGTCTATATTGAGTGATAACATTTTTTTAAAAGTATGTTACTATTTGGAAAGGTTCGGGCTGTTTTAAATGGGTAATATAGTCTGGATGCTACTACAATACCTATTGTTATATATCAAGTGTCAAAGTTCGTTTTTCTCGGCTACTCATTGGACAAGATGTCGAGAGATGGTATCAATGTACGGTGGCCCATAAGGGTCACGGCACAATCACCAAAGCCACGGCACAATCACCAAAGCCACGGCACAATCACCAAAGTTCACGGCACAATCACCAAAGCCACGGCACAATCACCAAAGTTCACGGCACAATCACCAAAGTTCACGGCACAATCACCAAAGTTCACGGCACAATCACCAAAGCCACGGCACAATCGCTAAAGCCACGGCACAATCGAGAACTCACGGCAAAACAGAACAAGTCTACGGCGACACAGAACAAACTCGCGGCATATTAAAACAAACTCACGGCATATTAAAACAAACTCACGGCATATTAAACAAACTCACGGCATATTAAAACAAACTCACGGCAGGAACGATAACTCCACGGCAAAAGAAAGCGAAAGAGCCACGGCGGAAGTGAAAAACCACGGCGGAAGTGACTAACCTTTGTCCCCAGGGCCCTCTCTTAGCCGCCAAAAAGCAAGCAGATTGGACCCTGGGGACGAGTTAGCAGAAAGTTCAAGATGGCGGACAACCAGGATGAAAGTGACATTATTAAGTATTTATTTTATCGTGGTTACAGCTATGAAGAAATAGTTGGTATGCTTTCAAAGTGCCATGGAATAGAAATAAGCATAAGTACGCTAAAAAGACGTCTAAGAGATTGGAATATGGCAAGGAGAAATGTAGAATACGATATAAATGATGTACGAACTGCGATTACCGAACTTTTGGATGGCCCAGATTCAACAGTAGGATATCGGTCCATCTGGCATGCTCTCCAAATAAAGGGTGTCATGGTACCACGGATAGTCGTTCAAGAATTGATGAAAGAAATTGACCCAGGAGGAGTTGAGTCAAGGAAAGCACATAAGCTTAAAAGAAGAGAGTATCATTGTTTAGGGCCCAACAGTGCCTGGCATGCTGATGGATATGATAAACTGAAGCCATATGGCTTCCCTATCCATGGGTGCATTGATGGCTTCAGTCGTAAAGTACTTTGGCTTTACGTAACACGCTCTAATAACTACCCTGATAACATTGCTGTATATTATCTAGATGCTGTGAAACAACTGGGTGGGTGCATGTCCACAAGAATTGGACACTGATCTGGGCACTGAGAATGGTACAATGGTTGGGATACATTCTTTTTTTATGAATGACCCCAATTCTCACAGGTATGTTTCTTCTCCAAGAAATCAAAGAATTGAAGGGTGGTGGAGCTTCCTAAGAAAAAATTGGTCAACAATGGTGGATGAACTTCTTTAAAGACATGATAGAGAAGGGGGTCATGAACACAGCTGACCAGCTACATAGAGAATGCCTTTGGTTCTGCTTTTCTAGTCTCTTACAAACGGATCTGGATAGGGTTAGGGAGGCTTGGAATACCCACTATATTAGAAAATCTCGTCACGATACTGTAGCAGGAAGGCCCAATGCAATTTTTAATTTACCAGAAAGATATGGAGGTATTGATAAGCAGATTGTTGAAATTTCACACAGTGATCTCAAGTATGCTTATAGTCATCTTGTACAAAAAGATGAAGACGATGAGTACCAAGAGTATTTCCAATATGTAATACAAAATCTAAATATAAAGCAGCCTGAACACTGGAGAGAGGCATTGCAAAGGTACAGTGAATTATTAGACATTGCAATAAATGGTTATTAAAACAAGGCAGTTATTTGAAAACTTTGCTTTTATTATAAAACTATATATCAACAATATCGTTCATTATGACACATTAGGTATGTCATACTATTTCAAGTGTCAGTGGTGGATGTCTTTACTTTTCATATGATCAATGTCCATCTGAACTGTCTATTTGATATTAAATATTTTGATGTAATTGTCATCAAATCAAATAATTAATCATGTTATTACAAATGTGTCATTATATATAATCAATCTGACAAATTACATTGTATAAGTCAACTGCATTCTGAGTACAGTTACTTCTACATTTGTATGAACATTAACATTGGATAATAATGTAAACTGTATAAATTTGAAAAGTTTCAACTGGCTATACAAAAGTGTAAATACAATGTAATATACTGGTAAAAGGTGCATTGCAGTTGGCACAAAATACTTCGAAAATACACTTATGCTATTGTAGAAATACTAGTTTCCATCCAAGAGAAAACAAAATATTTACCTAGCAACAAGACAGTACAGTCTTTTTTAGATTTTTGGCAGGAAATGACAAAACATCACTTATCTTATTATTTGATTATTATTTCATGCTAGCGTTTTGAAGTTAATTTGTGCCCACCGTGAACATTGGGTTGAAAAACATAACATGTAGTCAATCACTGCAACCACAATTACCGAGTTGTAACCTGTATTGTTACAGCAATATTTATACTCTTAAGCATTTTGTTTTTGTCAAACTGTAACAAAGAATCATCTGTAAACAAAGATTGATGTATCAATTGAATAAAATATCTAAGCTTACTATACCAACAATATATATATGTAACGTTGTATTTTCCATCATGTTTAAATTAATCCAATAAACCAAAGTACGTAAACTCATTTCAATTCCAAAATCTTTGGAAAGCAATCCTATTATTTCCCGATATTCGTATCCTCTATAAAAGAGGTATTCTATCGCCGCTTCTTCGTTGTCCGCCATCTTTTTTTATCAGATTGGAGAAATTATGGTTTGTTTTTATAAAAAGTCCACAGGTAGCCCAAGCTAGCTCTAAACAAAATACAAGAAATGTATGTGTATGTGTATATTTTGAATCGATTAAAATGTAGCGAAATGCTATGATAATGCTCTGGAATGTTTGGTTGACATCCTTTTATTGCTCTGTGGTATCATTTCCGCCGAGGAATGTACTTCCGCTGTCTATTTTTACTTCCGCCGTAGCGTTTCTCGATTGTGCCGTGGCTTTAGCGATTGTGCCGTGGCTTTGGTGATTGTGCCGTGAACTTTGGTGATTGTGCCGTGAACTTTGGTGATTGTGCCGTGAACTTTGGTGATTGTGCCGTGGCTTTGGTGATTGTGCCGTGAGCTTTGGTGATTGTGCCGTGGCTTTGGTGATTGTGCCGTGGCTTTGGTGATTGTGCCGTGACCCTTATGGGCCACCGTATCAATGTGAGAGCGATCACATTCTACTGTTTCCCAGCAACATAAATATTACATTTCTGTCCTGAAGACTAAGTCTTGGCATAATAAGCCAGGACAGAATTGTAACCATTCAAGCAACAAATCTCTTATATTATTGAAATTTAATTAATTGAATTATCTGACTTTTTCTATTTTGTCAACATAAAAAAGATGCATATATATAAGCCAAAGTTCTCTTCCTTTTCTTTTTCTTTTTCTTATTTTCATTTTGATAAAAAAAATGGTGAGTGGAGTGCAATTTGGTCTGAAATCATACAAGTGAATACAAATTGCATTCCCGCATAGCTGGAGTGCAATTTGTTAATCACGAGTATGATTTCAGAACAAAATGGTATGACACAAAGTTTAATTACATTGTACCACTTAATGATATCCATTTTGAAATCTTTTGATAAAGGAAAACATATTGAAGAACAAACAAATATTTTTTTCATATAAGCTTAAGTTATCTGTATTATTGATTGGCTAAAAGATGACATGTCTATTTTCTGATTGGGTAATCTCAAAATGGTGCAATTTGTAGCTCAAAATGGTGCAATAAATAAATTTGCATCCTTTTTAACCAATTATATTGCAGGATTTGCTAGTGATTTCAAAATGGATCTGATAATAAATAATGTGAAGAGTTCTAGCTCTTTCTTTTATCCTCATATTATTAACATTGTCTGTCACTACAATCTAACCTTTTTCAAATTTGTTTTAGATGAGCTGGCCAAATCAACCCCCCCCCCCCCCCCCCCTCCCCAAAAAAAAGAAAGAACAAGAAAAAGAAGAAGAACGCCAACGCCAAGAACTAGATAGTTTCCTCCAAACTTATATAGTATATACAGATTTATTGTGTGCACTAGGATATTATAATAATCATGATTAAATTTGTTTGCTATGACTTATCAATTTACCTGATCATTTTCACTATATATTTATATCTTAGCATCAACACAGTTCATTTCCTTTCCATTTACCAGATAAAATACATACTGTACATATCATAACTCTCGGCTTCCAGTAATTGGCTTTAGCCTGCATTAGCATATATATATATGTGTGTACATATTATAATGTAATATTGTGTAAATTAATCTATACCGGTTAATAATTAATGAAAGCATTGTTTGATCGTTTGATACTCGGTATACGGTAGTTGAAGTTTTGAGCTTTATGGCTCAGACTAGAGTCTTAACTTTTCAATAGTTTCCTCCAAACTTATATAGTATTACTTGAGAATGTGGAGAGTAGGTGCCATTGGTAGCAGCATGAAAAGGAGCTGTTCTATGTGCTACTAAATGTATATAAAGTTAAACTTGTTTTTAAAATAGCTGGTTTGCATACAAGACAGTGTTAATTCATCGAACTATAGACAGAATTTTGCTTTCATTTGTACTTTTAGGCTGGAAAAACACTGTTCATTCTTCAGGCTATCCAAAGAGTCCCCAATCATTAGTGCAAATTATGCTTGCGCAAATGATAAGAGGTGTGTAGACTTCCTATGCGAGTCTATGGACTTGTAGTATCAGTAAGGTGCTGAGTAAGGTGCTGAGTGGCTGGGTGCTCAGATTCATATGTTAAACTAGAAATAGCCAAGGAAATTCCAATCCACCATGGTGTAGTTTTAATTGCTGATCATTATAGATAATCCCTTCCATTTCACCTCACAGTTATTATATTTTTATTTTTAGAATTGTTTCACGACAGGCCATCCTTCTATTTGAGAGACCAAACCCACAGTATCCAAGGCAGACCATGGCAACTAAAAAGGCTGGCCTTGATCTGGCTGCCAAAAGATCAAGTACAGGCTTTTTGGAAGCTGTGTGTATGACTGAGACATTCTTAAGCCCCTCTTCTGTGGAGGAACAAACTGTGATATCTAACAGAATGGAGGGGATGTTCCCTGGTCGGATAAGAAGCCCCGAGATATATTCAAAGGTGATGTGATTCACCTCTGAGGTTAGTGCATTATTATTATGATGATGATGATTTTCAGTAAAATTGACACATTTGTTGTAAGTACAAATTTATTTATGTGTCAATGCAACAGGTAATGAAATTAGCTGATATTGAGGAGGACCTACCTCTTATTTGGGAATACATCCAAAACAAGGTCGCCCCATTTGTTACAGAATGTTTCTGTGGGGATCATGACTCCAATTCCATAACTGCGGCAACAGTACTGCCGACCGCAACCAATCAATCTGTACATGTGTGGGAGATGTTGTCCAACATGAAGCAACCTCTCTCAAAGAAGGAGGTACTTAATTATAAAGTTTAATTATTCTTATTTTTAAGCAGATAGAATTTGAAGGACATAACCTCGTTAGTAATATAATTAAGGGTTAATTAAAGCTTGTTTTCAGGTTTGAAAATGTTTCCAACTGAAACTAGGAAAATCTATTTCGACTGGCCAGGAGATGACATTCTTCTATATTGAATATTGATAACATATACCAATTAGCAATTATCTGTTAGCAATCCTACATGCATGGTTAACTTCAAATAATCCTGACGGACATACGACAAGTTTCAATAATAATAATAATAATAATAATATTTATTGCTTATATTGCGCATTTTAACATTGGAATATGATGCGCATTACACAACACTATTCATCAAAGACCTCTGGCTAAAACCAATCGATGATTCTATCAGAGCCCTCGCTTTCAGTGCAAGGAAATAAAACATGCAAATAACATGAATAATATTGATAAAAGATTAATAATGGTGAAATACTAATACTAAATGAGTTTGCTAATATGCTAATGAGTTGTCTACCATATTGCCAAATAAAATCTGCTGAACGTACTACAAAGAAATACCCTTTTCAGTACAGTTATATAATTTATATGTTATGTTCAAATAAGCTGTTAGTGGTCTAGCTCCGGCTTCTGGGAACATTCAAATGTAAGCACGCCGTACTATGCTTGGATACCGTTAGCTTTGTTAAGCACGTTCTAGAATGGTGAGTTCTTTTACGCTAAAAAATGTTTTCATGCAGGTAAATTATGTCAAGTCCACAGAAAGTACAATAAGAATAACAATTTAAAATTTAAACGTCTTCACGCAGATTATTTCCGTATAATTTAGTTGGCAATAAGGTTTACAGCTTCAGGGAAATGGTCAATTGCAAATAGAAAACTGTTTAAATCTCTATGGTCAGCCAAAATTGTAGACATTTTTTACGCACTTGTAATCTCGTAAAAGTAATTATGTTGGGAAGCCAATCAAGTGTTACACAGTTACGCATAAATTATCTTGCGGTTGGGAAGCCAATCAAGTGTTACACACCTATGCATAAATTATCTTGCCGTAATTCCGTTGTGAAGGCTACGCGCCGAGGGCTAATGCAAAGGACATGGAAGAAGAAGGAAAACGTAGTATTTTCGTTAAAAACGGCATTGCAAGAGAGCGACTTCATTTGTATAAACAGATATACGGGGAGTTGTTTTATCATATGAAAGATTGGCCGAAATTAGACGTTTGTTGTTGCTATATTTTTGCACGGGAATGGTTGCCCTCCAGATATCTTAATGAAGTGGATATTAAGTTCACAGTTCTGGGCTTCAGTTAAATTAAACACTTTGAAGAAAAGGAACGCTAAAATACAATGGGTCTTGAAAAATATCCACTTCAAACAATGCACCTGGTATTATTTTGACATGCATCATAGAAGAATGCTTTACTTCGATGGAACAGACAAAAACATATTCAGCTTTACATTATATTTTGTCAAAACAATCTTAGTGGGTTTCTTAATTAACTAATAGTAATTACACAAACACAGAAGCAATTAAGTAAAACGTGATGTTGCAATACGCCGTGAATTGCATGAACACGTATTTTTTCCATCTAGTGTGATGTAGTAGTTAAGTAAATAATAAGTTCAATAACTTATTCTATCAGCTATTTCGCATCTTACAATTAAAGTTGTAAATATTTTAGTATTGAGTGGTTCAATGTTATTCCTTTGCTTTCACATTAAAAAAGAGCATTTTCTTCCATTAGTTTGAGTTTCAGCTATAAATATCGATTCTGCTCTTTAATTATATTTTAGTGCACGTTCTAGTGAAATCTCACAGCTCTGCCTCATTCCACGTCCTAATGCCGCTAGGCAAAAGCTGTTTAAAATGCATGTTGCAGAGTCCACCTCTCAGCATTGCATGTACAGGTGGAATCTACGTTATCTCTGAACATGACAACAAATACTTTAACTTTTGAAGAGATCGATCGCCGTGTGGCAGCCGCGCAAGCCATCATAGTAGAGTTCGACAACAGGTGTACATCGCCTATCATAAAAGATCTGGTTAAGGCTCACGCAGAAGTGATTAGTAGTCCACTGGAGTTTGTGTTTTCCCGCTGTTCAGCATAACCTCACATTTCATGGGGCCAGAGCCTCCCATCATCATCCGACAAAGGCCAGAAGAAATCACCTGCTATCAACAGGCTTTTGAAACCTATTCAAGAGTTAGAAGCAGAGGAAACTAGAGAACAAGCCGACGGCGGAGAAGAACATGAAGAAAGCCGGCAAATCTACATCGAGCATTTCTCAATGGAGGAACTCCATTATACTCTGAAAAGAAACAACGGTAGAGTGATTGGCCTTTATGATGAAATCTCGCTGCTATATGAGCAACTGGACAAATACAAGAACGGCATTTCTGACAGGAAAACGCTTCTGTCATTGATAAATGCAAGTCCTAGCAAGCAAAATGTCCACAACTCCACCAGCGTCGTTCCTAAGACATGGTTTAACGTTGCAGGATTTGTTCAACCGGATGTGATAGTCCATTTGCTAAATGGAAATGATTACGATGGATTTGCCGATAGACAATTCTTTATGTGCCCACCGGAAGTCGATGCCGACTATGATGAAATGAAGCCAATGCCAGAAGGTATTCCCAACCTCAAAGCCATTTTTGCCCTCATTGATGGAGAACATTCCCAACAGAACGATGTCGTGTATACTCTAGAAGAGAATGCACATGTCGAATTCGTTGCCTACCATGATGAGTTAAATGAGCGCAAACGCAGACAGTATAGAAGAGACAGAGATCGCAAGAGCGTCCTCACAAAAGCTAAAGGCCAAGTTGTCCGACTTGCAAGTGTAAATCATGTGCTACACCAGGCAATAGCTAAATCTAAGGATGCTGACTTTGAATGGAGTTATAAAAATCCCATAAGAGCAGATGGTAATGGCAATATCTGTTATGAATTATCTGATAAAGCAGAAGTTTACCCTTGGCAAGCCTCAGACGCCAAAAACAACCTCCGCCAGGCTCAATGTCCTAACCGAAGATGATGGCATCGTTGTTGACGAGCACAAACTGAAGCGACTTCTAGAACTACCTTCACCAATAACGGCCACCAAAATATCTCAAAACCATGTCCAGAAAAGAGTTGACAAGAAATACCGTAGGGAGGAAGCTGATGCATTGATGATGGATGTTGTCAGGTTGCGCTTAGGATCAATCGTCACTGAAGAGTACCACGTGGGAAAGATGACAAAAACCAGGAGAGAGTTGAATAAACGAAAGGTAGAAGACTCAATTAACAGAAAACAAATAATTTCTTAAGAAATTAAAGATTGACATGGAAAGATTTTCATCTTAAACTGTCATTGACCGTTGTTAAGGCACAATGCTTGCTAGCTTTAAAGAAGTTTCAAAAAAACGGTCAAAGATGTACATTTTATTGTCACTGATCATGACTTGTAAAACTGACTCAGTAAAATATTATTGATATAGTTGTAAGTCAAGATAACAGAAGTTAGTTTGTCTGATTGTCAGTTAAAGGAATTTCTTGTAACGTTTTCTTTTAGGAAGGTCAAATAATAGATCTATTACACATTCAATATACTGCTTGCAAGTGTAAATGTTGGTAATAAAGCTTGCTCTGATAACAATATACAAATGACTGCTTGCTTGAATATTTTGCACGACTGTCTAAGGTAATAAAAAGCAATTGAGTCCTCAACTTGTCAGTAAAGAGATATCATCACTGAAAATAAGATTTTCTTCGGAGTAGAAAGAATATCACGCGTTGCCATGATGATTGCGATACCTTCAGATAGATGGCACTAACTGGGATATTCTTAAGATCTTCGTTTTTTGACCCATAGACACAACAACAATCATTCTTTATTACTTAAGTTATAAATATTATAACATTTACAATAAATATAAATATTTACAATATGAGTGAGATACCAAATGTAAGTAAATGCTACTCAAAATAAAGCTAATCTAGTTGGGCAACAATATAGACACAGATAGACACTAGACTGCAGTCAATAAGCTTCAATATATGCCTAATGTCGGTATGCATGGCCACAATAGACACTTCAATCTTCGTCCTTTGATCCATATATAGACACAAATAGACACTAGACAGTCAATAGATGTCTATTGTGTATACATAGACATAAATAGACATATATAGACACAATAGACACTTTGTATCTTCGTTCTTTTATCCAGACACAATAGACACATTTAGACACTAGACAGTCAATAGATGTCTATTGTGAATATATAGACATAAATAGACATACATAGACACAATAGACACTTTGTATCTTCGTTCTTTTATCCAGACACAATAGACACAAATAGACACTAGACAGTCAATAGATGTCTATTGTGAATACATAGACCTAAATAGACAGAATAGACAGAATAGACACTTTGTATCTTCGTTCTTTGATCCATACGGACACAATAGACACAAACAGACACTCAATAGATGTCTATTGTGTATACATAGACACAATAGACAGAATAGACACTTTGTATCTTCGTTCTTTGATCCATAGACACAACAGATACAAATAGACACTAGACAGTCAATAGTCAATAGATGTATATTGTGTATACATAGACACAATAGACACTTTGTATCTTCGTTCTTTGATTCATAGATACAATAGACACAAATAGACACTAAACAGTCAATAGATGTCTATTCCAGTATTGCAGAATATAACAATATACAATACGTATCAAAAGTGTATATTTATACACATTTTACTGTATATTGTGTATACAAATACACTATTTACCTCTTATGTATATTGTGTCTATTCTGCAAAATCGCACCTCACTCCATGTTTTGGTTTGTCCCACTCACAAAAGTGTTGAAAAAATCAGGAAAAAAGAAAATGTTCACCTAATAAATCTAGCCTCCTCCGCAAGCAACTCCAAAATACTAAAACTCTATCAGATGGGTTTCCTGTGGCGCTGCATCGAAGAGGGCAGAGGGAGACTGGAGACGAGCGGAGGGGAAAAAGCAAAGGACGAGTTGCCTGCCAAAACCGGAGCACCGTGGACTTGTAATGTCACCCTTGTGGACTTGTAACGGGACCCCGGGTCCCCTGGGGAATATTTTGCTCTCCACTAAAACCATCTCCCAGACCCTGGGGAAATCTAGTGATGGCGTTGGGTGCACAGCGCACACGGTATTTGTGAAAACAAAATATCCAGTTTATTGTATAAAAGATGTGCTTAAAAATGTTAAAAATACGAAAATTGAAATCGAGGAGAGGAAGGCGGTAATCAAGAAGCTTGTAGGCGATTTCAAACACGAAGGCGGCGAGGACGAGTGAGTATTTTCAGGTACTTGATCCTTCTGCTGGAGAAGTAAGAGCTGCAATACGGACATCAGGAGGACCAAAAAGGAAAGGTTACTGTGGTATTTTATAAACCGACCTGAAACTTTTGACGTGCGATGAATCATTAAACCTTTCTATGCTTTGTTTACAGTCAAACCGTCACATCAAAGGTCAAGTCACGGTGAGAGTTAATGTTGGCCATGTTCTAAAAGCCAAAGATCTTTTGGAGAAGCTAACTTCTAAATTATCTGCCTAAAAAGTGGTTGAAATGAAGACGAACAGTTTTAAAAACTACTTCGCAATAAACATTGGGACGCCGAGGAAAAACCTTTCGTCTTTAAACATTTCTCTTTTACTACTCTTTATTTAATATATCAACTTTGAATTCTAATCAAGCATCATCGAGGAGTCCCGATGCCAACAGGGCAACAGGCCAAAGTACTTTGTGCTCTTGAAGATATTTCTTCCCTCTCACGGCTCAGCTGTATGTCGAACGACACTCCAACTATCAAAAATACGATAACCGTTTTCATGAGGCTTCGACATCGAGAGAGGAATTTGCTCGGAAGATCACCGCCAATTACTTTGAAGTTGATAGAGATGGGGATCTTGATTCATTTGTGAAATTGCTGCTAGCATATGAGCCGCCAACTCTAACTTTTCGATAATACTAGAAGCCATTTTCATCACATTGCATCTTTATATTTACATGACAATAGAATCCTGTGTCTCTCCCCGAAAAAAACAAATGTTTGTTTGCTGTATGTGCGAAAAAACCCAACCACCCCAGGAGCGTAAATATTGGTATGCGCGAGAAACATGCGGGGACCCCGAAAAAGGTGTTCAGTTTTCGCAGCCAAACCCTTCTCTTCTTGCTGGGGGCCAAGTCCCTCTCGGCCTTCGGCCTCGCACAGGGAGCCCGGAATAGGGGTTGCATGCGGAGGAGGCTATAATAAATCATCACAACAATTCTAGGACTATTGTCAGTCATGATGAATCGTGTATGAAAAGGGTCAGTAATATTTTCAACTATTTTTATCGTATTAAATTCGATTGTTGCTAGTTCAACTCTTTAGTGTATATGTTAAGAACAAAGAAAATATATTATAAACGATTTCCACTTTATAATTACCCATCTAAATAGTAAGAACAGAACTGGGAAAGCATTTACATTCGCCGATCCCCCTCGATCCCGCAATAGTTTCGGAGATAAAGAGATTTTACAATTGGGGATTTTACGGCTCAGTAACAAAATGGCGCCACGTTCGGATCGTCTCGACAAACTTCAGTAATATATTGCTTTTCAGTATCCTAGAAAAATCGATGTAGTACACTATGTGTCTGGCAGGTATGAAGGAGTAATTATGATGCACATTGATGTGTCCAACTATCAACTTTGATATTTAAAAATCCTCGAAGTGATACCCATGTGTAGTCTCCTTCGCAGCCGTTCATAGAGGTCACGCAGTCACACAACGCTCCGCCCGTGGATCCAAAGCCTGAAAATCAAAAGCCTGAAAAGCGGTATTCAACATCTACACTTATTGTTCTTCGAGAGCGTTCATAATCACTATAATCGAGCTTGGAGTACCTCCGTGAGCTCCTCTCTTCACGACGGTTTGACATCAACTGAATAATTTTAATTGTACCCATGATTCTCCACAGGGTAGTGACCAACCTCCTCTGAACTATTTCCAAAGTTGTCATTAAACAAATGGATAAAGGTTTTGATTGCTGTTTCAGAGAGTCTGGCACATATCCATATCAGTGAACATTTACACCTCGACCTGAAACCCAACAACATTGTGCTTGAGGAGAAAGAGGGAGAATATATTATTATCATTAATGTTCTCCTATAATAATTGACTTGGACAAAAGTATCAAATTTTGATGAAGCCACAACACTTCCCGCATATTGCAACGGAATTAGTCTCAGTGAGGGAAAGCCGTCGAAGAGCAAGTACAAGTGCTTCACAAGATTGGGGCTGATTGATTGATGGCATCCCCATGTGATAGCTCAGCTTTGGTAAGTAACAAAACATGAAGTTAATCAAATGAATGCTAACCGTTACCTCCCAATTTTTAAGAAATTAGATGAACAACCATTGACATTCCCCACATAATCCCCACCATACATGTGGTGGTACAACCACCTAAGCCACAGGTGGATGCTGACATCGAAAGGTATTGGCGGGATGTCGTTACTGAAGAAATAAACGATGCCACACCATATACTGAAAACAAGGAGACTCAGACAGAGCCTCTCGCATGTTGCATCTGCAACATGGACGATGATTATTGGATGGCTCCATCTTCCATGAGGCTGTTGTCGTTGGCGAGGGCGGTGAGGGTGGTGATGGTGTTGTGATTCTTGGTGTCAGGCTTAAAGCTGGATTTAATGCAGATGAGATCTCTTCATCCAGTGACTCAGAGAGCAACAATCATGTCTTGAAAAGTGCCACCAGTGAAGAACTATCAACAGTAGAGTTCATAAGTCCATCCAAATGTCTTGCTGAAAACCAGAAGCAGGAAGTCATCCAAGCAGTTCTTCGAAAGGGAGAATATAGATTTCATTGAAATCATTCAGACCTTGAATGTACAGAAAGTAAATGGAATAACAGCATGTCTCAGGAACAAAATAAAAAGCATATCAATAAAGTGCTATCATCTTCAGTCAAGGCGGATGCCACATATTCAGCACAGCAAGATCTTTCCATCAGTTTCACAGCAGCAAAATTAACGAAATCTTCAACTATGCTGGCAAATATCTGGGCAAAAGCTGATGAGTACTTGCTTGCACCGTCGCTGTCTCATTCTGGGACCCCTGATCAAACTGGGGCAGCGGCCGGCGTCGTAACCCGCACACACTTTGTGATTGATGGGGTCGGCGATAGTCAACTGCAAAGGTATCTTACAAGGGCACGGCCTGTTTCCACGGAAATGGGTTGTTGGATGACCACCTAGATACCTATCTGCGGCTGCTAATCACCACGAATCACTAGCTGGGGCAGGCAGACCATATAATTATACCCGGTGTTTATCTGTATGTAACCTGGCTTATTCGGATGAGTGACCTAGGTACCTCATCCGGATCTGGTCTTCTATAATGTCAATACCACTAATCATTGTTGTGCGGGAGACCTTAGGGGGGAGACCACTGACACCCCTCCTTTAAGGTCCTGAGGTAATCATACTTAGCAGTCGCGGATCCATAGGGCAGGCTGCAACCGGAAGGGCTGGGGGGTCAACCGCCCAGTCACTAATACTTGAGACAGCTCCAGACAAACGCTGATGTGATGGCAGCAACCATCATACCATCCTGGGAGGATGGGGCTTCACTGGCCGTACCTTCTTCAAGTTACTTTGCGACAAACTCATATAATGGAAAGGACAATCGCGGGCCTTCCCACCGAAGGCCCGGGCATTGTAAGCAGTAACACCAACGTGAGGGTTGATTACCCTGTAATGAACAACCAGATATGTTGCCGATGTGACTATCTGGTAACCGACCATAAGCACCTTCGGCGTCATCTGCAGATCAACCACCAGATTGGCCCGGAGGATGTTGTCTATGTCTGCCGGAAGTGTAGCATCCTCTACCTGGTGTAGAGGTCACTGGAGATCTTCCTGAGAGACCACCCTCTTTTGCCGATACCTCATTCAGCGGGGACCTGTCTGACGAGGAGGTATTGTCCAATCGGGTCCTCTAATCGATGTACTCAAGCGGAAACTCTATAGTGAGCCAAGGCCAAAAGCCACTGTAGCGGGTTCTCTAGAATATGCCATTGAGGCTCTAGAGAGTAATGACTGTGACAAAGGGTTTGATACCCTATCGAATCTCCTATATCCATTATACGGTACCGAACGACCAGTACGAAAGCGAAGGGTAAGAAAGGTGCCTACCGGACGAAACAAACGCCGACGTGCATTATATCGCCGTAATCAGCTACTTTTTCGACGCTATCGGAAACAGTTAGCTGCTGTAGTATTGGACGATGCGGCCACTGACATGCCATCACCGAACATTGAAGATGTTGAGGCAAGTTTTAAGGACAAGTTTGAACGTCCTGATCTTGTTGATGAAACCCCGTACGACCCACAAGCGTGCCCCCTTGGGGACACTTTAGCTGAACCATTCAGCCTTGGTGAGATCGAGAAGTCCGTACGACAATGCTCCAGGGCCGGATAGTTGGGCAACCAACTCGGCCCTGCGCAAAATCCCATGCCAAGCGCTGGGTAACATTTTCAACATGAGGGGTGCGTTAGCTAGAGTTCCCACTTTTATGAAGACTAATCGAACAACTCTTATTCCGAAGACCAGTTCTTGTGAGGAATTAAGAGCTGTCAACAATTGGAGGCCAATCACACTAGGCTCGGCTCTCTTGCGTCTCTATACCAAACTCTGGGCCAGCCGGCTCAGTGTTAGCATCCCAATCAACCCTCGACAGAGGGCGTTCGTCCTTAGGGACGGATATACAGAGTGTTTTATTGCTCGCTGCTTTGATTGACGATGCTTGGAGGCGTAAGAAAAACATCAACCTGGCCTGGTTAGATTTAGCCAAAGCGTTTGATACAGGAGAAAAGGTGTGCCCGAGTTCTTTGTACAAGTAGTCAGGGATCTCTACCATGGGTCTATGACCCAAGTTCCGTGGGGGGACAGACCACGAATACCATCTACATGCTTTCTGGTGTAAAGAAGGCTGCCCCCTCTCACCGCTTTTATTCAATCTTGTAATGGATGAATTTCTGGACCAACTTGTTAAGGGATATGAATTTGGAGGAGTAAAGTCTACTGGACTTGCCTTTGCGGACGACTTGGTACTGTCCCATTCTACCCCGGAAGGGTTACAACGAATGCACAGGCAAGCCGAAGACTTCTTCCAATACAAAGGGATGTCATTCAATCCAAAAAAGTGTCGGACGTTGTCGATGCTTAAGGCCAAACGTAGGAAGACTCTGAAGGTCATTACGAATAGACCGTTCCATCTACACGGAGTAGGTATTAAGCAGTTGTCCATTATAGACGCTGTAAAATATCTAGGGCTGAATTACGACGCACGAGGACGAATAAGATTTGACTTCAGCGATGTAGAGACATGGTGTCTAAGGGTTAAGAAGGCAGAGCTGAAGCAGCAGCAGAAACTAGTTATGGTGAGACAGTTCATCGTCCCTAGACTGTTGTACCGATTCCGAGTGGGTAGAGTAACTATGACCCACCTTCGTGAGGTCGATCTAATAATTCGACGGGGTGTTCGTACCATGCTACATTTGCGCCATGACCTGCCTGCGGACTTATTCTATATCTCAGTTAAACATGGGGGTCTCGGTCTTAGCTCCTTTGAGGAGTTAATTCCGTGCATGAAAGTCAAGTTACACCTAAGTATGCACAAGTCTGTTGATCCAAATATTGTTGAAGCGATTAAAAGTCTGTTGCTTGTTGGTGAATTCGCTTGGGCTCGACGCTTTAGTGGCCTTGAGGGTGTCCAGAACAATCAGGACATTGCCAAAGCCGCTGGGTTGTCAGAATTAGAACGCCACACCAGTTTCCGTTCCAAATTCTTCGGAAGGCGGCAGGAGCCAACTGCTATTAACGCACCTAGCTGCAATAGCTGGCTAGCTGGTTTTGAGCCAATGGGTGGGAGTGATTTCATCTTAGGCGTGACATTGATCAGTGACAGTCTTCCGACCAGAGTTAATCGCTCATTGGGTGAGAGAAACTTGCATGGCCTTTCTTCAAAATGTGAATGTCATTCCTTGTACAGAATAGGTTCTGCCTGCGCGATACTTTGGTTCAAATCTGGTCTTCATCTGCTGCATGTGCTTCTCTTTCCAAACGAGGAAACGCAATATGCACAGCTGCAATTATACAAATGCATTGGAATTTGATCACGATGCATACCGTGCACTTTGCACATTACGTTTCCTCGACGAACACGTTCACGTTCAGTTCAGATCGCATTAACGCACTGTTCACTTATTTACGAAACAATCTCACCCGCATTCCTCTCTACATCACTTCAGACTCCGTCGCTGGAGACCGCAGTTGACTGTGCACTTGAGGTGTTTCAGTACCATGTGGAAGTTCAGTGCTTTATACAGTATCGAGTTATTGCTGTGTATTTAAACAATACATTGTTTATCAATAAAGAACACTGTACACACAGTTCCAAAACAATCGTTCACGGTGTTCTCCCAAGAGAACATTCGTTCTACTCCAACAACGAGGAAACGCAATATGCAGAGCAGCATTTCTACCCATACTCACGAAAGATGTCAGCGAGTATTGTCGATCCAATAGCAGAGAGTTGTTCAAGGCTAAACAACAAGAACGATTCCAAAGCCAGTACCGATGGTACCATGGTACCATAGACTTTGCCACGAAAGATAACCCAGAGTTCGATGGTACTCTAGACGACACCAACAACTGAGTTGCTGCCATACCGTTGTCGTAACAGGAGGAGACTAGTTGATTCGCTCATTCCCAGTGTATTGCATGTACAGTATGTGGTTCTAATTGTGAACAGTTCTAATTGTGAACACTTTTCAGTAATAGTGCCGTTTTTATAACGTAAAGTTAAGATCGACAAAACAAATTTCACCCGAGCAAATATTGATTTATTTTCAATCATTCAATGCTATTTTGGGCTTCCTGATATTTATTCCGCAAAAAAAATCAACTTTAATACAATGTAAGTTGACGACTGTTGTTTACAAATTCGAATTTGGGAAAGTTCTCATTTTCTTTCTAAAAACACAAAGTGTTTTAGAGTTTGTTTTTATATGAGGCTAAAAAAGGTAAATAATAACACTTTTCTTTACAAAACAATCAATCGAAAAAGTGTTGAAAATGACGAGCAGCATCGGAATAAAAAATTGTGCGTGTTTTTTGCGATGTGCTCTAATTGTAAACACGCATATGCTCACGCATAACTTGGCATTTCATAACATATGTAGTTCTTGAGATATAGATGTAAAATTGCCTCTAATGTACCTGCACTGGTACAATAGTAAATATTGAGAAGGAAATATGTATAAGAAGTCCGCGTTTGTGATACAAATTTTGCGCTATTGCGT
>JAUJYZ010000550.1:0-91594 GCA_033675265.1 Actinostola sp. cb2023
TTCATTAAAATTATTCAATATTATTACCTCAGTTAATTAGTATTCAAAACTCTATATCATTTCTGGGATCATATCAACCGGCTTGACACGGCGAAGTGATTGCTGACTAACCTCGTTTATACGCTCTCTTCCTGAGTTACAACTTCTTGCAGTTTGATCATCTGCCATAAACTGAACTTTATAATATCTGTGCAGCACATGCTATGAGGCTTTTCTGGACCATTTTCACGATGCACACAGTGCAATGTCGATATTTAATATCATTAATAGAAATACTGTAAATAGCTGTCCATTTCAAGCAATGCAAGGAATTCGGAATTTTTTTTAAATCTTCATAATATCGAATCATATTGTTGTATTAAACAAGTTCGGGTATCAACCGAAATAATTATCCGCAGCAAATGCTGCTATTGGCCGTGATAGTTAGTAGAACTACCACTGAAAAAATATCAGATTCGAGCTGTAACCATAACTGATCATTATCATTGGTCCAGTTTCCTTTCTTTCCTTTACGATCATCATTTTGTCCTATTGCATTCCTTATTTTGTGTCAAATGTTACACCCCTGAACCAGTTCACCAATGAAACTGCTTGGGTTAAACTCCTTTTATTCGTATATCGTATCGTAAACGCGCTTCTCTTACTTTGTCCGTCAAGACCAAGCGTATACTCAATATCATATATCTCTTACACGTGACTAAAGTTGCGTTACAAATGGTGTCAAGTTACAGCTCCTCACATTCTCCCCCGCTTTATGGATGTCGGTCCATATTTCAAGCTTGGCTAAAATAATATGAGATCCTAAAACTAACTTGTTACAATATTTCTGATAACATGGATTCTGTCTCTTGAGTTCTGCTGGGGTGATCAGTCCCAATCAGATTTCTCTCAAAATCTGTGACTCAGGTTCTTTCAACTCAGTTCTGTGCATTACGATTCGTACTAAATCTAGAAAATAGACTTGATTCATTCTGTATTATAACAGAGTAAAGGTGTGTAAAAACAACTTTTAAAACTAGTGTCTTTTTTTAACATCTACATATATATAGTTCATATGGTAAAATAATGTTCTTTATCATCATGGTGCTGCTGTATTCACGCATAGTTCCATCTTTGTCCATTCATCGGTACATAAGGTCGTAAGTAGTTGTGGTACATCCATGTACTGTTTGATCCACGGCTGAGTAGAAGGAGCATAGATGTGCTGACCATAGTTCTGTACTGCACCTATCGAGACTGGAACTGACATCTGTTGTTGTTGGTATGGATATAACATGTTACTGGTGGTATCCATTAGCACGGGTTTACCTGTTGCGTAGCATTCGCTGTCTGTACTAATACCTGACGACCGCATTCGTCGTATCCTAGTCTTGTCGGTGGTTGACGCCCACGTTGTGGATGACAATGCGCTGACTCATCTTCTGGTGGTGGTTGCTGTTCCGTTGGCTCGTGCTCGTCTAACTCATAGTGTAGTCCATCATTATTGGCTTCTTGCACATCGTTAGTCTCTTCGACTGGGTTCTCAGCGCCTTGGAGACCATTTGCTACGTCCCCGTCACTTGCACTGCTGGTCACCTCATCGACTATGTCTTCTTGATGTACCTCTCTGTGTCGTACACTTGGTTGAGTTGTCACTAGTACAAGCTCTTCCTCACTTTCACTGTCACTACTGTCATCAGACTGTTCGTCAGACTGTGGTCTTGTCTGTGGCTGTCTTCTCACACGTCGTGGCCTTACCGGTTGTTCATTCACGGGTTGTTCGTTTACAGGTCCCTCGTCTGTAAGGGACAAGAAGTCACACGCGAAGAGTATATTCCGATGAAGTGTGCGTACCGGTCCATTTTGGTTTTCACGTCTTACTTCATACACCGGTCCCTCCCCTCTTTGCTTGACCACTACATGCACCTTTTCCTCCCAGTAAGAACGAAGCTTTCCCGGCCCTCCGCGTGGAGTCAAGTTTCTGACAAGAACTCTGTCACCAGCTTGAAGTGTTGTGAAGTTCAACTTTCGATCATAATGTTTCTTTCCTCTGTCACTGGATAAGTTAGAATTGTCCCTTGCTAAATTGTAAGCTTCCTGCATGGTAGACTTCCATTCTTGACGTACTCACTGTGGTTCATTACGTTAGTTGAATTATCTGTACCTAATATCAGATCTATTGGTAATCTTGGAGTTCGTCCGTACAGCAGGTAGAATGGGGCGAATCTGGTTGCGTCATTTGGAGTACAGTTGTAGGCATGGACAAGTTTATTCACATAGTCTTTCCATTTACCTTTTTTTTCCTCTGGTAGGGTGCGAAGCATTCCTAGCAACGTTTGATTAAACCGCTCAACTTATCCGTTGCCTTGTGGGTGGTACGGAGTGGTTCTTGCATGTGTTATTCCACACAGTTTCTCTAGACGTTTAAACAAGTTGTTTTCGAATTCCTTGCCTTGGTCATGTAGAATTCGTGCTGGGAACCCAAAACGTGGAATTAGGTCGTTGAATATCTTGTCAGCGACAGTAACTGCGGATTTATTCCTTGTAGGATACGCCTGTGCAAATCTGGTAAAATGGTCTACTACCACTAGAATATATTCGTATCCCCCAGAACTACGTTCTAGGTGAACAAAGTCAATCGATATTAGTTCAAACGGAGTAGAAGTCTTGATGTTCTGCACTGGTGCTCGCGTAGACAAGTTAGGACGACGTTGTTTGAGGCAGGGACAAACTTTCGTAACGAAATGGGTGATATCCCGTTGCATGTGAGGCCAAAATAATCTTTCTCTAGCCAACTGATTAACTCTATCTGCGCCGAGGTGTCCCATTTCCTGATGTAACTCCTTGTACACTAGACTACGTAGCTTGAATGGTACAACAAGCTGTAGGCCAGACTTCGACGTCTTAGTATCCCATCCTCACCAACTTTCAGTTTTCTCCATTCTCGTAGTAATGACCTTGTTTGTGGGTCTTCGCGTCGCAACTGTCTCCTTGTTGGTCTCCGACCCTCTCTCTTGTACTCTAGGGTGTTGGCTATGCTAATGTCGGTTTGCTGTGCTTGGCGTAACTCGGTTGTATCCACTTTCTTTCCGTCGGTATCTGTCAGGAATGACTGATCGAGATCCAGGACGTCCATACTGCTCGTCATAGCTGTGATCCATGTTGTTTGTCCTGTGTTCAAGGCTGTGATACCAGCTAGAGAGGCATCAATTTCGTCTTGAGATGTCGTGCAGGTACAGTATTTATGATAGTCATTTATGTCGATGGGCATGCGCGAGAGAGTATCAGCAACTTGATTCATTTTACCAGGATGATATTTAATTGTAAAATTAAAGTCTGCCAACTCAGCAACCCAGCGATGACCAGTTGCATT
The DNA here is from genome assembly GCA_033675265.1 of Actinostola sp. cb2023. Classification (NCBI taxonomy): domain Eukaryota; kingdom Metazoa; phylum Cnidaria; class Anthozoa; order Actiniaria; family Actinostolidae; genus Actinostola; species Actinostola sp. cb2023. The sequence continues at coordinate 3,353 of JAUJYZ010000550.1, forward strand.
AAGTTTTGCTGTCGACTGTACATACGTAAGCGGATTGTTATCAGTGTAAACTGTAAACTGTGGAGCGTAGTATAGATAGTCTCTAAAGTGTTCACAAAACTGACCATTTCAAGGCAAGAAATTCCAGTTTTCCCGAGTGTAAATGGTAGTTACGTTCTGCCGTTGTCAATGTTCGTGATCCATATCCGATCGTTCTAATCTTGGTATCCTGCTCTTGGTAAAGGGCAGCACCCAAACCGTCTTTTGATGCGTCGGTATACAGCATAAACGGCTTAGAAAATTCAGGATATGCAAGGATTGGTGCTGTCACTAAACAATTGATAAGACGCTCTAATGCTGTTCTATGTCGCTCTTCCCACAGTACAGGTGTTGAAGACGTTTAAACTTCCCTTCTTCGATTCTAACGTTCCTGTAGGTCGTTGAGATGTACACTTACAGTTAGTGGGTGCGGTTATAAGTTCAAATAGAGGTTTGGCAATCAACGAGAAGCCTTGAATATACTGTCTGTGATACCCCAAAAGTCCCAACAGCTTTCTCACTTCATGATCACCTACCGTTGTGGGTTGCTTCTCTCTCAGAGCTGTCACTGCTTCAACATTCGAAGGATCTGGTCGATGACCGTCAGCTGAAATAATCCGACCCAGGCAACTTACTTCCTTACGAAATAGTCTACACTTCCTTGGCTTCAGTTTAGTTCCATGTTGGCGCATCCGTTGCAATACTGTTCGTATGTGTTCCACATGTTCTTCAAAGCTCTGGCTAAACACAATGATGTCGTCAATGTAGGGGATGCAACATTCATCTCTCAGACCAGCGAGGGAATTTTCCATAAACCTTTGAAATTCTCCCGGTGCATTTTTCAATCCAAAAGGGATTCTTACCCATTCGTACAATCCCCACGGAGTCACAAAAGCGGTCAGATGTCTAGACTCCTCCGCGATGAACCCTTGGTGGTAGGCTTTCCCTTGGTCTAGCATGCTAAAGTACTGGTTACCCCCTAAACTTTCCAGGATTTCTTTGACGCGTGGCAGTGGGTGTCTATCCGTAAAAGTCTTCTGGTTCAAAGCACGAAAATCAACACACAGTCGTAAGTCTCCATCCTTCTTTCTTACGCAGACTACTGGTGAGGAGTAGGATGAGCGTGAAGGGCGAATCCACCCACGATTTAGCAAGTCCTCAATATACTGCTTCACCTCTGCATATAATGGTCGTGGTACCGAAGTGTACGTTTTCTGTACAGGTTCTTTGTTTGTCAGTTCTAGTTTCATTCGTAGTTCTGGTACACAACCAATATCTTCATCATCCTTTGAAAACGATTCAGCCTCTTCATTAAGCATTTTCACAACTAGTTGTCGTTCATTTTCGTTTAGGTGTTCTAGATCGATTTGTGTTAACGAACCAGTTAACGTGTCACCCTGGTAACACGGTGTAATTACAGTTGGGTCCTTAGAAGTACTGGCGAACATAGGTGCCACAGTGGTTGTATCAGTATCCTGTTTAAGACGTGCTTCGAGTGGTGTTACTGATGTCACAAGATTTAGTTGTCCTATTACTGTCCGTCCATTGAGCGTAATGTCATGTTGTGTGTCATTAAACACTTCAATCTCAACTCTGCTAGATGTGCCATGTTGCAGCTTGACAAGAGTTTCGTTAATTTCTAATCCTGACGGCCAATTTCTGGTTAGATCAGGTTCAAAAAGAGCTGGAATGCTCTCGTCAATATACGAAGTATTCGCACGACACGTAACTTTAACAGCACTGCACTTAGGAACAATGACATTTTTCTTGATTGTCTTTAGATCGCACAATTCTGATTTAGTTGAAGACTGTATAAAATGAACGAGTTTTGGTACATTTTGTTTGACACTTTCCGCGCTGAAGCTGGACGATAGGGATGACGTGAGAGTATTGTCTGAGTCTACCGAGTACCCTTTCACAATCTCTTCGATGACGTTATATCCAATTATCGGCAGATCCAGTTGTTGTGTTGACACAAGAAACGGTACCAAAACATTGTGAGTGTTGTCTTTGTAGAGTTCAAATGTTATTTCTACCCACCCCGCATATGGGATTTCTGTCCCGTTTGCAGCTCTTAAATCGAGGCTATTATCTCCTAGTAGATCTACTATTGGTCGAACTTCCAAAGTTGGGAAATGTTTTGCTAGATAATTCTTAGATAACACTGATACTTGGGCACCGGTGTCCCATAGAGCCTCTGTTTCTACTTTATCTAGTAAACAATGTATGGTGCACTTACGTCCTACCAAGTTGCCAAGTGTAGTCCGTTGCTTTGGAGTTAAATGGCTCACAAAATCCTTCTTGCTCTTGTTTGTTTTGATCAACAATCGAAAGGTACGTGATTAGCACATCGACTTAAATTTCCGGTTGTCTGGCAGTGGTGACAACAATGGGACTCATTCTTTAGTGTTCGTCCAGCTACTTCCCGTCCCGCGGTTGTAGCGGCGCCCCGTTTCCCGACATTTGAACAGCCTTACACCCTCGTGCCAGATGGTCTTTGGAGCCACACTTGAAACAGTGTTCACATCGGTCAGCGTTTCGCTCTTCGCACGTTTTACACAGGAATTTCCTTCGTCTATTACCACTTGTCGAATTATTGTGCGGTCCCGTGTGGTGAATTCACTTTCATTCTCAGCTCGGCTAATTCGGCTTGAACCGCATCTAATGTAGCTTGTAAATTAAAGGATTGCTGAGCCTTTTTTGCTTGTTTACTTTTGGCGTTGTCTTCCGTCACGCTTGTATGGCCTTCTATTACCGTGACTGATGCGGCTGGGCTTTGTTTAGCATTGCGAGTGCCTAATTTAAGTTGCCTCTCACTCTCCACTGATACGATCTTATTTAAACTTTCCATTAGTTCTTCATCGGTAATTTCGGTTTTGTGTAGTACTGGCCTCAACTTATTGCGGACTATTTCATCCCGTAATCCCGTCTCCACAGCATGTGTAAACAGTGACCTCACAAGTGATGGCTCATATCTAATTCCTGTATCCTCTGCTTGGGATGTAAAAATAACTCTCTCTCTCAAGGACAGTGCGCGTAAGAGAAAATCCGAAGGGCTCTCTTTCGGTCCTTGAACTAAACTTATGAGTTCTTGGTACAGTTCGGAGCCTGATTTTTCCTGATAATGCGCTCTCAATATTTGTCTCAGCTTCGGTAACGTGATGTTTGTTGTAATCTCGAGATAGGATTTCAATTTAGAGCCGGAGCTTATCGCGCGTACCACTGCATCAACAATTTCTCGTTCTTGGTATCCTTTTATAAGCCCACTGTCTATTTGTCGTATGAGACCAACAAATGAGAGTTTGTCTTTAGTGCTATCTCCCCCAATAGTACCAGAGATTTTGAACTCGCGTCTTAACAATGACCCTTGCATATTACTGATATTACTCACCGCGATGACATCTGTCGTTGAACCTTTCGTGCTGCCATTTTCCGGAGTACTCACACTGATCAGTCCATCCTTAGTCAACTCGACCTTCTGCTTTGCCGCTTCCAATAACTTGTTTTGATCCTGTACCATCATTTTAACTTTCTTCTGTAATTCCTCGTATTCTTTCTTTGCTTGCTCGTATTCATCATCAACAGACGCGGCTTGTTTCTCTGTTGTCTCGACGTTCGGCGTGTCTCCCGATACGTATTTTAAAACTTCTTTAACAAACGACAATTTATCCTCGTGTTCTTCCACCAACTTGCGAACTCTTCACGTAATTTCTTCGTCAGCACTCGACGGCCTTTATCCTTACAATCGGTGATATCAACCTTTAGAAACTCTGCAAAATCTATCAGCTGCTCCACAGAAAATCCACAGAATTTCCCTTCAATTTCCAGCTGAAGATTTTCGACGATTCCCTCCATGATCTCACCCTTTGATGTCAGAATCTACTCGTCGAAATTACACAATAACACATCCAAGTTTTTAGAATTCCACGTGGTCCATCGTCGCATATCCCTTGTTTGTAGTCCGTAACCCAGTTATATTCGGAGAAATCCTCCAACTGGGTCCTGGCAGGGTCGCCAAATAAATGTTACACCCCTGAACCAGTTCACCAATGAAACTGCTTGGGTTAAACTCCTTTTATTCGTATATCGCATCGTAAACGCGCTTCTCTTACTTTGTCCGTCAAGACCAAGCGTATACTCAATATCATATATCTCTTACACGTGACTAAAGTTGCGTTACAAATGGTGTCAAGTTACAGCTCCTCACACAAACACGACGTTTTTTTTGTAGTGCAAAACTCCCTCCGGTATTCTTTCAGGTATTCTGAATATACATGACAATTCTATCATGAAAATAATAGCAATATATAATTGTTATGATATTCTTTCGTTATATGACAGTTTTGTAAAATAACACAACTCTAACGCGCGCTCTGATTGGTTAGCTACTATGTTTACATGAGGCTATGTAAATACGCCTGGCTGCTCGTTATTTTACAAAACAAATATAAAACGTACGGCTCGGTTTTACACATCAGCTCTCGACTTCTCCCAAACTTCCCCTCGTGTTATATTAGGCCGTAATCACACGGAAAAACGTTTTTATATTTGTTAAATATTCAATAGATAGAAGTTATTGACCAAGTTTGTTCGATCAAGGTGGCTGGATATTGGTCGAGTTCCGTTTTTGCGTGTTTTTTTTTATGGACCGAGGCGTAGCCGAGTGTTTATATCAGGCTATGTAAACACGGGAAAACGTTTTCTATTTGTTTTATATAAAATAACTACAAGGATTTCTTTCGTAAAACTGCTTTATTTACGCAAGAATTTAGTGATCAAAATTTCAATTCTCCTGAAAAGCGTCAGAAATCGCCCATCATCCAATCAAATCTCACGAAAGAAATCAAAATGGCAAAGCGACTCGACAACTTTTATCTGTGCAGTTTACTGTTTTGACACGAAAAACGATTTGAAGAATGCTATTTTCTGTCAGAAAATTACAGAAGAATGCTTGTTACACTTTGTTTTTGTATCCTGTGAACACGAAACACGAAGGAAAGTGAGAAAAGCTGAGCCGAATCACGATCAATGACGAAGAGTCGTCAAACTTTCTGAAATATTTGACATCTTGATGAATGGAGCACGAAGTCAGGTAGCCAAATATCTACAGTTTTTGTCGTATTTTTGAATCTTTTCATCGCTTTTCTCGACAAGAATGTATAAACGATGGACGTTTCTGAGACATTTGAAGATGTTTTTTCTCTTTGACATATTTTACTAGAGATATGAATGTTCTGGCGAACCCGCCGTGTAGCTACAAGAATCGCTCTGTTTTTACTCTTTTGTGAGTATAAATACGGCTATCTTTTCTTGATATTTTCAGTCGTACACTTGCCGGCCGAGTTTGAATGAACTTGAAGCTCGATTCTTACAAAATTAATTTTCGGTTTAAAATCATCAAAATCACATCTAGATAGAACTTGAACTTAACTAAACAAGAAAAAACTGTAATTCTATGGCTTTTGTTTAGTAAATAAAACATGTTTGACAACAGAAAAAAATACATTTGTGGTCAGTTATTTTTACAATCAAATCCACTGCATCGCTTCAAGGTTGTTCAAGGTCATGAACCATGTTTACATAGCCTCATATCAACATAGTAATTAACCAATCAGAGCGCGCGTTATTTCTAAATTATTTTATAAACTCTGATCGCTGGGAGAACACGAGAGAAGCGTATTCAGCTTCTCAAGTATTCTCCCAACATCCCAAGTGTTTAGATCAGAGTATATAAAACGGAAAACTGTTTTATATTTCTTTTATAAAATAATAAGCGAACAAACTATCGAAAAAAAGTACTGTATGAAAGTGTAAATTCTCCTTACTTCGCAAATTTGCAAAACTGACCAATAACGTGCTTGCTTAGAAAAGTCGATTGTGAGTGTGTTTTCGAGTTTTTCATTTACTGAATTGTTTTTGGCAAAATAGACATTGTAATCCTCAAAAACAGAGGAAAAGATGAATGTAAGATCATGTAACCTCAACTTTCTTTATTAAAGGGGGACTTGAACCAAAACGTGAATTTTTTGAAAGCAAACGGAATAAACAGCTGAAAGTGTGCTAAATATCACTTCGTTGTTGATTTTTCTCAAAACTTTCGTGAAATCGTTCAAATTTAGCGTTAAAGACAGAAAACCGAACATTCTCCGAACACATCCCGAAAGAAGGACGCCCTGTTGTGACGTCACAACAGGGAGTCATTCTTTGAACACAAAATGGCGGACAAGCAGGAGCGGATGTCAGAAGTTTTACTAGATGTTTTATTGAAGAGGAATTAGATGAAGGGAGAAAATTAGTGCAGCACGCAACGACGAGCAACCAAAAACTGTTTTAATCGCACTATAAGATATCTATATTTAGTTCAAATAGGTTACATTTTAATTAGAAGCCCGACTTCACGCTAGAAGAGCGTCTAGTTAAACTAAAGCTTATATTAAGCTTATTATTATACTGTAGAGTCGAATCCCTAGATTTTCTAGTCTATTTCCTCCATCCACCAGCTCACTCATCCAGGTTTCTCCAGCATGCCTGTGTTGCTAAATCTAATTATTTTTCTAAGATGCTCCAGAAGTTCAATTACATATCGTTGTATTATTACATTTGTTTTGTAAATTAGAGAGTGAAATCACAACAGTCATTACCATTATTTGGTGAAAGCATAAAATACCTGCTATTTATTATACATGTAAGCTTATGTATTTTACAAGCTTAGTGCTGATTTAAATTTGATTTTGACATACAAAATGAGGGACTGCATACATTGATATGCCCTATAATATTGTTAGATAATTTTATAGTGGTGTCAACTACTGAAAGTATAGTCTATTATTATGTACTTTTCTAAAATCACTTACTCTTTTTATACTTTCTGGTATGAAAAAGTTGGTTGTCATGACTACATGTATGTAACAGCTTCCACTGTGTGACTGTTTTTGGTCGACTTCAGCCAAAAGTATAGAGGATACAGTTTAGTTGTACTTTCTATGGAAACAAATACTACCCGATACTAAGATGGGAAGTAATTTTAATATACCGGTATATTTTCCTAAACGTCCCCCTCCCCTCCCCTCCCTGGCCTCCCTCCCTCAAGAATATGATCAATAACAGACAACCATTATTCTGCAATGTGTAATATATGCCACATGCTATCAAAATTAATCAGCATAGTTTCAGCTGTCACGCTGGTTCAATATGATTAACATTAATGATAGGGAAGTGATTGCAACTAGTCTGACTAGTAAACTACCTTTTATACATACTCAAATTACTACAAAGCACAAAATAATGGTCTCTTTTTTATCACAAAACAAGAAAAGGCTAAGTATGTCATGCCTATGTACATTGTCGTATATGGTGAATGTACAAGTCATCATACATTGTATGAACATAAATAAATATGCCTGTTGTTACCCCCGGGTACCATAAATAAGCTATTATTATTGGTTTTGCACCACACATTATTATTATTTCTCATTGGGCCATGTCGTATAATGCACCAGGGTGGTGTAAGGTTTTAGAGCCCCTGATTATCATCATAATTAATTAATTATTACAGCGTGAAGCTCTCGACTATGACCGCCTTTAATGTATTCACATACTTTTGTCTCGCCATCCTCCAATTAGTGGTTAGATCAGAGATAACATAAGACAATCCTGCAAAGCTGATTGGACAATGGCCGAGACGAAAGTATGCAAATACATTTAGGTGGTCATACATTAACCATTTGCGTTTCGCGCTGAAAGGGTGGGGGTTGGGTGGGGGTCGGGTGGAGGTGTGTCACTGAGCCTGAACTCTGACAATGTTTCAATGCATCAATTTTCATACCCTGTTTACTAGCTTATCACCCTGTTTCAGTGTACATTGCCAACATTATTTGTTACCTTGTAAGTTTGATGTTTCAGCGCTGTGAGGGTGGCACACACACATGTACCAATTAAAATGGTGTACTAATCCGGGGGGGGGGGGGGGCACTAAGGGTATTTTTGGGTAAGGGTGTGCCGCGGACACCTCAAAACCCTGACCCTATCCCAGACCTAAAATTTTGATTTTCCATACCCTATTCCAGACTAAAGCTTAAAAATGTACACCCTATCCCAGACTAAAGCTTAAAAATGTATACCTAGCTTATCCCAGATTGAAAGCGTGCTAAAGGGATATGTAAACTGATAGTGGCGTTATTGCGGAAACCATACCCTATACCAGACCAAAACGTACCCGATCCCAGCCTAAAAAGGCTAAAATTGATACCCTACCCCAGACCTGGGAGCTCAAAAACCATACCCTATCCCACGGCACATACCCGTATAGCGTATATAGGGGAGTAGATTGTCATTGAGCACACGCGTATTTACATTATGTGATAAAGCCAAAGCTAGACAGAGTAGTATAAAATAAAGTCAACAGTAACAAAAGTACAATTGCTCAGGCTGGTGAGTAAGCTTTAATAACTTTTAAAGTTCTTAAATTCCAATCTTCATTGCAAAAATATAACACAACTAGAACTGCTAGAAGTATTAAAAAAACTGAATCGAAGCCGTGGGCTTAGCTAAATCAGTAAATGAAGATTGAAGTGCAAACGCTGAACGATCATTAGATAAATCTTGGAAGTGCCAGTCCCTATTTGAGCGGTTTTTGTTCGTCTTAAAAGTTGAACCCACACTAATCGGCCATGATCAATGTTTTCAATACAAAAATAATCAATTTTCGTCTTCAGCTACTTTCAGAAACAAATTCAGGTCTCTTAGCTTCGCTTCCAGAAACTGTGCAAAAAGTTGGCATTTAGAGAATAAAGAAGGAGATAACAACTCACAACACTGAACAAACATGGTGTCCCGCGAAAGTGACTCCCTGTTGTGACGTCATTCCGACCAATTTCCGAGTGCATCCCGGACTTTCCCGATTGCTGAACGGAAACTTTAGCCTTAAATTTCCGTACTTTAAAAACGTTTATTCCGTTTGCTTTCAAAAGATTCATTTTTCGGTTAAAGTCCCCTTTTAAGCAAAGTTTGTCATATAATCGCCACAAAATGTGTGGAAATTTACTAAAACTACTAAGAAGTGATTTGACTTTGGAAATGTCAATCTATTTTCACAAATGAGCGAAGGAACTCTACTTTTGAAAGGAAATGTTAATGTTTTCAATGGAACAAGAAGTAAACAATCCAGAGAAACTGTTGACATTATTACTCTGGACAGAGAGCTGCTGGGTGTGCTCGTGGTTGGCAAGTGTAAGTTGACGTTGTGGAGCTGCTTCGTTTCCCTCCAAAACTCCAATCTCGTCCCCAGAGCCCACGTTCCTCTTGGTCAGCACCGAGAAACGAAAGGCTCTGGCTGCAACCGATTTTTGTAGCATTCTGATTGGTTTTGAAAAAACAATAGAAGGACCGGAAGTAAACTGACTAGTTAGAAAATAGCCGAGTTTGAAATACGGAGCTCCCGAGAGCTAAACTCTGTCTCGAAACTCGCTAAAAAACCGTTCTAAACGCTAAACAAATGACACACAGGACTCAAGTAGATATTAATCTTTATTGTGAAAGCAGTTTTAGAAATTCAAGATATCAAAAGGACAGGATTCCGTAGAAGCGAATTCACGGCCATCACACACCTTAAGATACCCGATTTCGGGGTACGGGCATCGCCATCTCATTTTCATTTTTTGATGACGTCATCGGGTTTACCCGGTAAATTTAGCCGTTTTCCCGGGGTAGACAGCAGTTTACCCGTTGAAGATTTACGAGTAGAATCACGAAGAAACGGGTAAGTTTTTATGACTTTTAATGAGACTTTTGAAGCACAAATATCAATTTCATGACTCCTTTACAATGTTACTTCAACTTTATTTGAATATTCTCCCCAAAAAGTGTGATTCGAGCTGGGGGAAAAATCGTTTCAAAATCACTTGAATATCATCTGTTGAACTCTCAAAACGTTATCGATTTTGTCCGGTGCATTTATGAGAACCGCTCAACATTTTTAAGCTCCAAAAACGTACTAGCATTGTTCATTTTGTATCGGGGCAGGCAAACATAGAAATAGTTGTCAAAGATTTGCTGTAAACTAGGTTAATTCTCGACAACAAGCATGTGCTTTCTCCTATCAAGCTGAGGGACTTCTCGTCACTTTACTCTAAATTTGTAGGCAATTTTCTACATCTATGAATGAAATTAATGTTTACAGATCTTTGTTGTATAGATAACTGAGGAAAGTGGAATTCTCCTGATTCATGTTATGCAAATAACTTCATCGCCAACTATTCCGGTTATCCTGAGCCGAAATTCACTCAGCGGCTTTCCTTCGGAACATAGACTTCGATTGATCACTCGTATCAGTAAAAATTCGCTCCAAAACAGGTAAAATAAGGCTCTTTTAGATAATTAAACACCGTTGGACATTCACACAACTACCAAACTGTATGTGTTAGGTATATTTAGAGCCCAATATTATCGAAGAAACATTTTAGAAGCGAAATACTAACTCGGTTTGACGTTTTGATCAATAGCACAGGGAGCCCAAGCGCCCTCAGGCCCGGACTTGGATAAATCTAACTTACTTGCGACGGTATCCCTGTGCTTTAACAGCTATCCCATGGATCTTTACGGCAAATGAAAGCTGGATAACTGAGCTTTATTTGGGTACCAAACATGACGATTTTCGGTAAAGTTTCGACTTCAAACTTCACTATATTTTGCCCACCGGAAGCGGACATTTGGTGTTCTAATTTGGTGATAATGGAGCATTTTCAAAGTCAATAGGGAATGGTGTAATTATATACAATCTAGACATCCTTTCGTAAATAGCCTTACAGGTATGTATACTTTATACACCCATTTCAGCAAATTGGACAGAGTCATCTGTATTTCTACAATTAGACTTGGAACTTCGCACTTTCGCATGTTTTTATCCAAATTTACAGAGGCAGTATGGACGATATACACGTCGATCGACTTTAATAAAAGGAATGGTAGAAAATTATATTTTCGTAATTTTTATTAGCCAGAGGAAAGTATAAGGAGTAGTAGAATGCTATTCAATCTTGGTAAATTAATTTTCTTCAGAACGTACACTTTTATTTCCCTTAATTTGCTCGCTTCCCAGTCAAGCCTTGTATTTTTGTTCGCGATTGTCATTATTCCATTGGGGAAGACCGCTGTTCGTCGCGGGCTCAAGATGACCGGAATAGTTGGCGATGAGCTTTCATCAGTTACATTCTTACATGTCTTGTCACTCGAGATTTAGAAAACTTTGTACGCACTGATACCTAAATAAGTCGATACACTTGCTTGTCAAAAGATGTGATTTTGAAGCTGCTGCTAAACGGCAAAGGTTCTTTTGATACAGCATCTATTAGAAAAGTTTCTAAATCTGAGTCGTCTTCTTCATCGATAAGCACAGGCAACAATTTAAATCATCGCGATATTTCTCCTTCAAAAGAAAGAAATCTGACATTTCAACGAGCAAAACAGAATGCTTTTTGTGTTTTCTTCAGCTGAATGTAAAATAAGTTTAAACAAATGGAAAAGGTGTTGTAGCTGGATTCATACCTTGCATCTTGGTTAGTTACCATTCTCCTGTTCGTCTTTCCCCTCACAGGAAACCCGTCTATCTTAAGTGAAACCTATGTCATACGGGTACGGGTACGACTACCGGTAACCTACCCGTACCCGTACCCCGAAATCGGGGTTTCTTAAGGTGTCTAACGAGTCTATTTCCCAACGGCCGATCAAATAAGACACAGGAAGCCCATTACACAAACAGAGGGAAAACACAAACGTTTAGTCCAGATTCTCTAAGTTTTGACATTTGATCTCGGACTAACACATTCAATGGTGATATCATCTGGCATGGCGTTGTAGATGTATTAAAACACTATTCTTGGCCATGGCAGTCAAACACTCGAATCAAACTAACTTGGTACTGAATCAGTCAGCGATCAGTTTCCCCGTATCCAATCGGAAGTATGGCCAAATTATCATCTCTCTTAGATAGACCAACGGCTTTCAGTACTTCGTACTGCTTGAATATTAAACTGATGTCAGCTTTTTCAATCATTTTCAAACCGTAATCCAACGCATCATGAAAGCCATCGCTAATACCCGCCATTTTGTTAGAACATGCGCAGTTTAAACTTCCGGTCCGAGATTTTCAGACTAAAATCGGTTGCAGCCAGAGCCTCTCGTTTCTCGGTGCTGACCAAGAGGAACGTGGGCTCTGGGGACGAGATTGTCCAAAGCCCGTGACAGGACATTACTACATTGTTGAAGTTGGAATGGCGAAGGACGTGAATTGTAATGCCTCAGGCTTTCCTCATTCCTGTGGCCTGATATTGCCATGATGTGTCGGTTAGATATCCCAGCTTCTGACCACAAAGTGATTGCTGTGGCTCTCAAACAGTGGTTCGTGTAGCGACGTGAGAGACGGGCTTCTTGGCTGATTTCGCTCATCATGTTTCCTAATTTATTCACGCCAAGGGGACGATTCTCAAACCAAACGTCGTCAGATATCTTCCACTCTTGTCTTTTTGGATATTGGAAAAAAAACTTGAGCAGCTTGGATTTAGCTTGGAAATATAGAGGCGAAGAGCCGCGTAACCATCGATGTCTTGGTTTGTCTCATACATACGGCCGTCTTTCTCGAAACTCTCCACATCATTTATCCCGCCTTGATGTTTTTTTTGTACATTCGTTGTGGGCCATGGTTACATATGCCTTTCCTTGGGGATCTTTCTCAAATACAAAACTGCTGGGAGTGAGGGATCGTTGACCTTCTCTTCCTCGACGACACCAATGTTGTATTAAACCAAACATTACGCAGGATCCCGAGTGGAGTAGATGGCTGAAGGACGTCAGACTCTTTCAATTTCTTCAGATCTTGAATGTCGATGGCAGGTTTGTGCTTTGAATTCTCTTTTCCTTCTTTTTTCAGATGCTTAATTTTTGCATTTAGAAACCTGTTGGAGCTTTGAAATTGGGGGTTTCCTGCAATCTTTATTCCCCTCTTATGTGGTGGGTTATTCAGGTAGCGCTCAATTGCATTTCTCATGCTAAGTAGAGTAGATCGGCTGTAATCTTCCCCTTTTTTATTTCTTGTTTCTGCGTAAAATTTCGTTAGGTGTTTGTCCAATTCTTGGTTTTCCATTTCTTCCAAGTTTTTCGTAATTCCTCTTGAGGAAGCCCATTCTAAATGAGAAAAAAACCTTTAGATACAAAGCTGGAAAATGTTACATGTTTTGATCGATGTTCAAGTTTTTAACTTTGTATCTACATACTCACGCTTCGTTAATTAAGCTTAATAATTAAAATATCCATTAAGAAATACTTACAGACAGTATATCCTTACCTTTGAATACTTTGATGCCATAGATTGTTGCATATTTTGTGGTTTTTGCTTGTGCCCCTTCTAAGATTTGATCAATGTTTTGTTCGCTGACTTCGGCAAATCTTTGCCTCGTATTTTCGGCGTCCCGCGATCTTGTCGTTTCCTCAACTCTATTAAGAGCATTTGATATCTCTTCAAGTTCTTCGGGAGTGATTTCCTCCCACTCTATAGCAAATGTAGGCAATTCTTCTTCCATTTTCGCAGTATTCAAGTTGTGAAAAGCGAGTTAGATGAAAGAAAAAAAATCGCCGGGGAAAAATATTGACGTCAGCCTTTTTTATATACTCTCATCTAAAATGGTGTTTTGACCAATCACAGCGCACGTTATATCTAAATTATTTTATAATGCTGTATCGTCTGTATTGCTCGTATCGCTGTATCGCTCGTATTGCTGTATTGCTGTATCGCTCGTATCGCTGTATCGCTGTATTGCTTGTATCGCTCCTATCGCTGTATTGCTCCTATCGCTGTATTGCCTGTATCGCTGTATTGCTCGTATCGCCTGTATTGCTCGTATCGCCTGTGTCTGTATCGCTGTTTTGCTCGTATCGTCTGTATTGCTGTATCGCTGTATTGCTCGTATCGCTGTATTGCTTGTATCACTGTATTGCTTGTATCGCTCGTATCGCTGTATTGCTTGTATCGCTGTATCGCTCGTATCGCCTGCATAGCTCGTATCATCTGTATTGCTCGTATCGCTCGTATCGTCTGTATTGCTCGTATCGTTTGTATTGCTCGTATCGTTTGTATTGCTCGTATCGTTTGTATTGCTCGTATCGCCTGTATTGCTCGTATCGCCTGTATTGCTCGTATCGTCTGTATTTCTTGTATCGCCTGTATTGCTCGTATCGCCTGTATTGCTCGTATCGCCTGTATTGCTCGTATCGCCTGTATTGCTCGTATCGCCTGTATTGCTCGTATCGCCTGTATTGCTCCTATCGCCTGTATCGCTCGTATCGTCTGTATTGCTCGTATCGCCTGTATCACTCGTATCACCTGTATTGTCGTATCGCCTGTATTGCTCGTATCGTCTGTATCGCTCGTATAGCCTGTATTGCTCGTATCGCTCCTATCGCCTGTATTGCTCGTATCGCTCGTATCGCCTGTATTGCTCGTATCGCATGTATCGTCTGTATTGCTCGTATCGTCTGTATTGCTCGTATCGCCTGTATTGCTCGTATCGCCTGTATCGTCTGTATTGCTCGTATCGTCTGTATTGCTCGTATCGCCTGTATCGTCTGTATTGCTCGTATCGTCTGTATTGCTCGTATCGCATGTATCGTCTGTATTGCTCGTATCGCCTGTATTGCTCGTATCGCATGTATCGTCTGTATTGCTCGTATCGTCTGTATTGCTCGTATCGCCTGTATTGCTCGTATCGCCTGTATCGTCTGTATTGCTCGTATCGTCTGTATTGCTCGTATCGCATGTATCGTCTGTATTGCTCGTATCGTCTGTATTGCTCGTATCGCCTGTATTGCTCGTATCGCCTGTATCGTCTGTATTGCTCGTATCGTCTGTATTGCTCGTATCGCCTGTATCGTCTGTATTGCTCGTATCGTCTGTATCGCTCGTATCGCCTGTATTGCTCGTATCGCCTGTATCGCTCGTATCGCCTGTATCGTCTGTATTGCTTGTATCGCCTGTATCGTTTGTATCACTGTATTGCTTGTATCGCTCGTATATCGCTGTATTGCTTGTATCGCCTGTATTGCTCGTATCGCCTGTATTGCTCGTATCGTCTGTATTGCTGGGATTTGGGCAAATAAATCGTCTTCTCAGACCACTGGCTTCTCAGCCCTGGGGGAGACTGACTCATAAGAGCTTCGTCTTGGACAATACTCCAGTTTCGAGTTGTTAAGACGCATTTGCTCAGCCTAAGCCTCAATTCAGTGTAAATTATTCACAAATACCGACGAGAACGCGAAAAAGTGTTGACATTCAACAATAGAAACCATTTTTAATTGCACATTGAGGCTAAGCCTGAGCAAACGCGTCTTTTGTCAAGGAGTACAGCGGTGTCTAAACAAACTCGAAACGGGAGTATTCACTGTTAAAACTGGGATTTGAGCAAATAAATCGTCTTCTCAGACCACTGGCTTCTCAGCCCTGGGGGAGACTGACTCATAAGAGCTTCGTCTTGAACAATTCACTGTCAAAACTGGGATTTGAGCAAATAAATCGTCTTCTCAGACCACTGGCTTCTCAGCCCTGGGGGAGACTGACTCATAAGAGCTTCTTCTTGGACAATTCACTATCAAAACACGGGCAACAGGTCACGTAGAGTCAGTATTTTGGGTAATATTTGTATTTTCCGTATCGGTTATAAGCTCTCAGAAGCTCTGTTATTGTACTGTATTTGTTTCTGATGACCTTTAGATATCCGAACCCCTAACAGTAATCCGAACCCCGACATCTGGTTTTTTATTTATGACGTCAGCGAAAGCCCCGAAGAAGGGTATGCAACAGACCCTTATGTAAACAAAAATCTTCGTCCTGAGTTTGTGCAAGAAAAGTCACGTGGGGGTGGACAAGTGATGACAGATACACTTTTGGGAGAATCGCAGTGTTAACAGATTTGTATCACAACAAACTCTTGATATATAAACGGTCAGTAGCAGTGAAATCAGAATATGTATTTAATCTAAAAGAAATGCTAGAGCTTTATATTTTAGAAGTTGGGGAATACCCAATAACATTGTAATCGAGACATGAGGTAAGTAAAACACGGCGGATTCAAATAGACTGAATTTTGAAAGATTTTCAGGTAGGCGGCATACGTTAGTTATTCATGATTTATCTCGATTGTAGATTATTAGGACATATTTTTCTCTCTACGGATAGGAACAAACTCCTGAACGGAGATTACAAAATCCTGATTAAACAAAAGGTTAATAAGAAAAGTAAACAAACTTCGGTAAGTTCCAAAAACGTATCTATCATCACTTGTCCACCTAGCCTGATTTTCAGACGGCTCATGTGTCATACGCTTCGCTCCCTCCCCAAATCACCGTCTGATTGCCCTCGCCAGAGACCGTGTTCTGCTATTGTTTAATTTCGACCAATCAGAGCGAACCTTTTAGTTTTCTCAAAGTGAGGTATGCAAAGAATTCGCACCTAAATGACAGACGGTTAACACGCTAGATTTTTATGAGCCCGATTTTGAGTAACTCACAGAAGAAAAGCGAAGAAATCGGCCTGATTTCAAATTAAATATGTTGTACGTTCAGATATATATTCTCATGGAGCCGAAGGATCTTGAAAGGAACTGCGAATACATTCACGCTTCGATTTGTTGACCCGTTGACTTGACCTCGTCTAACACTCGAACTGATGCATTCGCAGTTCCTTTCAAGACCCTTCGGCTCCATGAGAATATATATCTGAACGTACAACATATTTAATTTGAAATCAGGCCGATTTCTTCGCTTTTCTTCTGTGAGCTTCTCGAAATCGGGCTCATAAAAACCTAGCGTGTTAATCGTCTGTCATTTAGGTGCGAATTCTTTGCATACCTCACGTTGAGAAAACTAAAAGGTTCGCTCTGATTGGTCGAAATTCAAACAATAGCAGAACACGACTTCCTACGAGGGCAATCAGACGGTGATTTGGGGAGGGAGCGAAGCGTATGACACATGAGCCGTCTGAAAATCAGGCTATTGTCCACCCCACGTGATTTTTCTTGCACAAAGTCAAGACGAAGGAAGAGAGAAGTCTAAGCCAATCAGAAGGTAGGATTCAGGTCTGTTGCATACCCTTCTCCCTTCTTAGGTAGTCGGGACTTTCGCTGACGTCATAAATAAAACCAGATGTCGGGGTTCGGATTACTGTTAGGGGTGCGGATATCTAAAGGTCATCAGAAACAAATACAGTACAATAACAGAGCTTCTGAGAGCTTCTAACCGATACGGAAAATACAAATATACCCAAAATACTGACTCTACGTGACCTGTTGCCCGTGATCAAAACTAGGATTTGGGCAAATAAATCGTCTTCTCAGATCACTGGCTTCTCAGCAAAACTTAAGAGGCTAACAAGAAGTACAGGAAAATACAAAACCTCCAACAGAGCGGGTTCAGTCACAGGCAGCCCAAGCAATACATTTGTGGAGTGTACGAACGTGATTTACAGTAGCCTGCGTAGCCCGGCGCTGGGAAGAAAAGGAGGGGAAGAGAGGGGGAGGGGAGGGGAGGGGAAGGGGGACTGGGGAGGAGGGGAAGGACGGGGAGTGGGGATTGGGGAGGAGAGGAGGTAGGGAGCGCCTGCCGCCATCCTATTGTTTGATCGTATTTCTACGTGCTCTCAGAGAACGTAGAATTCCCATTGGTTGAGAAGGAGAAGGTGTCGAGTGACGACGAGCAGTACTTAACAGACGTTGTAAATTTAGCTCTGGTACTATTGTAACAACAACAACATGACCACAAAGGATTTATTAATTTATCGTAATAGTAGCGTCGTTACGTCTAACGGCTTCTTCTCTCTCCGGCTCGTGGAACAGTATTGATACTGGTTTATAGATGATATACTTTCTGGAAAGTATTCGATTGTATGCCTCTGCCGAATGTACCACGGACAAAAAGTGGTAATTGACGAAGCTACGGTTTACAAAGCACACGAGACTCAGTGCGCTGTTCAGAGACTTCAAAGACAGTCATCCCGATATCACTAAGGCCTTCGGCTAGTACAAGTTCCTTCTGTAGGAAGGTTTAAATGTATTTGTGTAAGATTGATGCGTGTTTATTTTGGTCTCGTCTCGAAGACGTTACATTGTAGCTTACTATTCGAGGTTATTCGATTTCAACTGATAACATAGCCATTTGAATTATTTGACAGCAAACGGAAGTTTGCCAGATTGGATGATTTTTGACAAGCACCATTGACATTTGACGAGAGGCGGATAACGCGCAAACAATAGGATGGCGGCAGGCGCTCCCTCTCTCCTCTCCTCCCCAGTCCCCTCCTCCTCCTTCCCCTCCCCTCCCCTCCCCCTCTCTTCCCCTCCTTTTTTCCTTTGCGCCGGGCTACGCAGGCTAGATTTACAGTGAATGTATGGGGCGAAAAATACGTATTTTTTGTTTTAATAAATTTGAACATACCTTGGTCCTGTGTTGTTGTTAATGCTATTTAACGTCATTCTGGCTGGTTTTTAGCCGTTTTAGAGCGGATTTTTCTCAGACCACTGGCTTCTCAGCCCTGGGGGAGACTGACTCATAAGAGCTTCGTCTTGGACAATACTCCAGTTTCGAGTTGTTAAGACGCATTTGCTCAGCCTAAGCCTCAATTCAGTGTAAATTATTCACAAATACCGACGAGAACGCGAAAAAGTGTTGACATTCAACAATAGAAACCATTTTTAATTGCACATTGAGGCTAAGCCTGAGCAAACGCGTCTTTTGTCAAGGAGTACAGCGGTGTCTAAACAAACTCGAAACGGGAGTATTCACTGTTAAAACTGGGATTTGAGCAAATAAATCGTCTTCTCAGACCACTGGCTTCTCAGCCCTGGGGGAGACTGACTCATAAGAGCTTCTTCTTGGACAATTCACTATCAAAACACGGGCAACAGGTCACGTAGAGTCAGTATTTTGGGTAATATTTGTATTTTCCGTATCGGTTATAAGCTCTCAGAAGCTCTGTTATTGTACTGTATTTGTTTCTGATGACCTTTAGATATCCGAACCCCTAACAGTAATCCGAACCCCGACATCTGGTTTTATTTATGACGTCAGCGAAAGCCCCGAAGAAGGGTATGCAACAGACCCTTATGTAAACAAAAATCTTCGTCCTGAGTTTGTGCAAGAAAAGTCACGTGGGGTGGACAAGTGATGACAGATACACTTTTGGGAGAATCGCAGTGTTAACAGATTTGTATCACAACAAACTCTTGATATATAAACGGTCAGTAGCAGTGAAATCAGAATATGTATTTAATCTAAAAGAAATGCTAGAGCTTTATATTTTAGAAGTTGGGGAATACCCAATAACATTGTAATCGAGACATGAGGTAAGTAAAACACGGCGGATTCAAATAGACTGAATTTTGAAAGATTTTCAGGTAGGCGGCATACGTTAGTTATTCATGATTTATCTCGATTGTAGATTATTAGGACATATTTTTCTCTCTACGGATAGGAACAAACTCCTGAACGGAGATTACAAAATCCTGATTAAACAAAAGGTTAATAAGAAAAGTAAACAAACTTCGGTAAGTTCCAAAAACGTATCTATCATCACTTGTCCACCCCACGTGATTTTTCTTGCACAAAGTCAAGACGAAGGAAGAGAGAAGTCTAAGCCAATCAGAAGGTAGGATTCAGGTCTGTTGCATACCCTTCTCCCTTCTTAGGTAGTCGGGACTTTCGCTGACGTCATAAATAAAACCAGATGTCGGGGTTCGGATTACTGTTAGGGGTGCGGATATCTAAAGGTCATCAGAAACAAATACAGTACAATAACAGAGCTTCTGAGAGCTTCTAACCGATACGGAAAATACAAATATACCCAAAATACTGACTCTACGTGACCTGTTGCCCGTGATCAAAACTAGGATTTGGGCAAATAAATCGTCTTCTCAGATCACTGGCTTCTCAGCAAAACTTAAGAGGCTAACAAGAAGTACAGGAAAATACAAAACCTCCAACAGAGCGGGTTCAGTCACAGGCAGCCCAAGCAATACATTTGTGGAGTGTACGAACGTGATTTACAGTGAATGTATGGGGCGAAAAATACGTATTTTTTGTTTTAATAAATTTGAACATACCTTGGTCCTGTGTTGTTGTTAATGCTATTTAACGTCATTCTGGCTGGTTTTTAGCCGTTTTAGAGCGGATTTTGAAAAATTAGCCCACCAGTCAATAAATATTAGAAGGCTGGTGACTCCAGCTCGACATTACTTGTGTTCGATGGCCAAGAAAATCATGTTTAATCCATCCTTTGCCTCCATAATCCCCTCAGCACCACAGTTCGATGATCCTTCTCTCCAGAAACCCGCATTATTTCCACAGATCCCGAGTTAAACCTCATGAAATCCTCAATAATGAGCGATTATCTGCTACACTTTTTGCTTCAGATTATGCGTTAGCCGTCGAATATGGACACCGATTTGACCGTTGACTTTAACTCGATCTGATTGGACGATAGTTACCATGGAGTAGGTTCACGTCCTCCCGTCTCCCACAGGGACTGGAGGAAATTCTACCACAATTTGACAGCCACTGGAGACGACCTGGCGTTGGGCCGCATCGATGTGTCTATACTTATTTATCGGACAAAATGTATTTATTTCGGAATGATTTTCCCTGCTGAAATCCATGATCATTATTACATAGCTTGCTTTAGCTTGAGCGGTCTTTTCAAAAGCACAATTTAACTAGTAAGCTTATATGTGTCTACATTCTACAACGAGCAAAATGTAAGCTCAAGTAATATTTGAGGAATGATTGCAAATCCACGTCCATGATCGTTTAATTATATTCATAGCCGGTCGACTTCAGATAAAAATTGCATGATAGGTCGCCGGTAAAGGACACAACGTTCTGATTACCGGACAGGCTGGTACTGGGAAGTCATTTCTTGTAAAATCCATACAGTACTTGAAAAGGTTCGTGGAGCAAATGCATGTCGCTGTCATATGTTCCAGTAGACTGATTCCATAAGTCGGTCCCAGTTCGCTCTCGGTCGATCCTGATGTCGCTCAGTAACCGACTTATCACATATCATATCAGATTTTGTTCTCGTCTCGAAATACGGAGACCTCCAATCAAATCACTCGTTATATGTCTGATAAGATTTGAACCAATCACAGCCGACATTATATCATCCTAGTTTCAACTTCGACTTCCGGTTGCTGAAGGCAGCAAAGAGGCCATTTTGTTTTTCAGTAAATGGAGGTTTTGGAGGAAAAACGAGGAGTATTTCTGAAAGAATTTCAAAAAACGGCCATCAAGAAAATTGTAGAAGGGAAAGATGTTTTTGTCTGTGTACCCACGGGCTTCGGAAAAAGTTTTTGTTATGTTTATTTGCCTCAAATATTTTTACTGTCTCATAAAACGCGAGCAAATATTTTTGTTATATCTCCACTTATTGCCCTCATGAAAGACCAGGTCGAGAGCTGCACATTGCTTGGTATATCTGCAGCTCTTGTTGGTGAAGGGCAGGACGATCCTACTGTGAAACAAGATGCGAAACTTGGAAAATATGAGGTCAGTAAAACTCTCACTACGTAGACGGTATAAAATTACAGTACTCACTGACATGTAGCTTATTTCGAATATTTTTATTTTATATCTTTAGGTCGTGTTTATTTCACCTGAAATGATCCTGTCCACAGAATGGAAACGGGTTTTGACTTCACAAACATATAAGAATACTCTAAAATGTATTGTCATAGATGAGGCTCATTGTGTGACTCAGTGGTAAGCTTTAATTTTATAGCTTACTTAGCTTATATCACAGCCACATAGTTACAATGTATATGTTTGTCGACATTAAAACAAATATAACTTTAAGTTTTAACTGTTTTCTGAAGTATTTTAAAAGCTTATTGTTTTTCCCTGTTACAAAATTCGTTTTCCAAATATGTCAAAATACACATAACTTTCCATCATCTCTAACATTAACAACTTTTGTTTGGGGAATGATTTCCGTCCAAGTTACAGTCGCTTAGGTCAAGTAAGATCTTTGGTTGACCCAAAAGTCCCCATTATGGCTCTAACAGCAACAGCAACAAACAAAATGAGAAATCAAATATTCCATACCTTGTGCATGACTCATACAGTTTCAATTGTAATGCCTTCCTTCAGGAATAATATTACATACTTTGTTTCCAAAGTGAAGCATGCAGACTTAACATGCTTTGATGGTATTATACAAAATCTTAAAGATAAAAAGTGTAATGCTGAAAAAGTGGTTATCTTTTGCCGCAATGTTAAAACTGTGGGTCTCTTGTATGCTCATTTTATTGATGCTTTGTGTGAAGTTTCAAAAAATTCACTCAACCGCATAGTTGCAATGTTTCATCGATCAACAGCAGAAGCTAACAAGGACCATGTCTTGAATACATTTCCAAAAAGAAACTCTACCATAAGATTACTCATTGCTACAGTTGCCTTTGGTATGGGAATCAATATTCCAGACATCCGTATTGTTATAAATTATGGGGCTCCAAGTACCATTGAAGCTTTTTTTCAAGAGTCTGGAAGAGCTGGCAGAGATGCTGGACCAGCATTCTCTGTTATATTGTACAATGGATATACCTTACGCAAAGGACTAACTGATGAAAATATGATTGCATATTGCAAGACACAGTCTTGTAGATCTAAATACTTATTGGATTATTTTCAATTGACAACCCATGAAAATGATTATCTTCTTGAAAACCCAGATATCAATAACATTATGAATACTCACAGCTGCTGTGATACATGTAGAGATGAATGTAAATGTTCAGACTGTCCAGAGTGTCCTTTGGTGATGTCTACATGTGCATTAGATGATGATTCTGAACTACATGAAAAGCCTGACAATGTCAGAGCTCTACATGATGAGTCATTGGTCGTCTTCAAAGAGAACTTGGTAGATTACTGGAACCAACTAATAGAAGAAGCTGATTATAGACTTGAGGATGACGTTCAGATGATACCTTTGGATTCAGTGGCAATAGATCTGATTGTTACCAAGTGTGGGTATATGCTTATTGTAGAAGACATATTAACACATACTAGTATTACTGACACTGTTATTGCAGAGGACATTATTCAACTTCTTGATGAAGTTATACCTGTGAATTGAGGTATCTTAGTCTTTCCTCCTTTGCCAGCAGTTCCTTTCTTTTTGAAATCCAGGCGTTCAAGGTATTGCCATTGATGGTTTTCATTTTGTCTCTTTTAAAACTTGGGAAGGCTTGGTGATACCTTCCAGGAATTATATTGAACATCTCATATTTTATTAGATTGATTACTATCTCATTAATTTCTGTAGTATAAGTAGGGTGAACTCTTCTTCCAATACCACTGTAGAATTCCATCTCTTTGTCAACATTTTCCTCTAATGTATTCAGGGGTTTGATGGAATTTCCAACTCTGTTTAATACCTTATCAGTAATGACGCCACAATTGCTTAGACGCTTTTACATTCTTTGTTTAAAAATTCCAGTGCCATATCACAGGCTATGTTGTGCCCTAGTCCACCATTGATATTCAAACAACGGTTGTACCTTAGACTGGCAGCCATCCTAGGGGTTAGTGTAGCAAGCACTTTTGCCACCAGATCAAATGCAAGTATTCTGTATTTTATATTACCATTCAAATGGAAGTTCAGAAAGTCCCATTTCCATAGTATGACTGCCCGATCCCCATCATTTTCTTTGGTGGCATCTTCTCTTGCCCAGTCCAACAGACCTTCTCTTAACACAGAACAAGAGTAGTTGAAGATAAAGTCTTGATTTTCACTTTTTTCTTTTTTCTCTACTAGTTCCTGTTTTGGTTTACCAGTAGTTAAACTGTTGACTTCAGTATTTGAGTTGTATGGACAGCTCTCCCTGTGCTTTCTCCAACAAGCACTCTTTCCTGCATACGTTTTGTCACATCCTAGGAATCCACAGGGTACTCTTGTGCTTTCTTGGGTCTCAACTGAAATTTAAGATTAAGTTCACTTGATTAGAAATCATGCAGCATTAGGTTGGAGTGCAGTGTAAGCTGAACTATTATATAACAGCTCTGTACATGTATGAATCATTGATCACATGAAATCGAATGTACTTGACATTGGGATTTTGCAGCTAGAAAAAAATGAGACATTATGTCGGTTGGGTGAGCGACATCAGGATTGACCGAGAGCGAACTGGGACCGACTTATGGAATCAGTCTATTTTGTTTAAAGAAACTAAATTTCAATCTTACCAGCAATATCATTTTCAAGAACCATCAGGTCTTTGTATATACACATTCTTCGATGTCTTTGTCTAACCAAACCATCAACAGCAAAGCTTTTTGTGCATTGGGGATATCCACATTTGATACGAGTTTGTAAACTTTTCTGTGTTTGGAATTCTGCTGGGTTAGCAATAATATTGTGTGGGTCATAATCACCATCCAATACATAATTGTCAATTATAGAAAGAGCAAATATATCAAAGAAGTCTTGCTTCTTTTGTTTACATTCAAGCTCAGGGCACTCCACTGGTGAATCATTTGGGTCAGACAAGTGCAATAAATGTGTCGCAGCCAGTACTATATATATCTTTGTATTGATTCTTAGAAATTCACCACAGTCATTGACTGCATCTTTAACACTTTTCTTTACTCCTTTGCCAATTTTGTTCAGTCGTATCTTCATCTGGTAGAGAGTGCCATGATCCCGACTTGATAGTTCTGAATAGTGTTGATTAAACACATTCTGAAATTGGTAAAAATATTGATATTATAATTATTTAATTGAATACATTGTACAACAACAAACTAATAACAAAGTATTTACCTGACGACATATTATAGCATTTTTGTGCCAATCTTCAGATTTGATTATAAGACCATTTAGTCTGTCTTCCTGAGTTATACCATCTGTTCTTGCCAGCCATGCATCATGTGCTCTTTCACAAGTCAGACCGTCCCCTCCGAGAAGAATTGGCTTGATTTCTCCTCCAACTACAGGACAATACATTTGGTAATGGGACATTATGTCAACCATATCCTCTGTTTTGGCCTCATTTTTGTTCATTAGACCAAGAGGTATCTATGAAATTAATAATCATAATACAGTATTAGATTGTTGTTGTCAATAATTTTTATACAGTAATTTTAGAAATGTTGCATATCAGAGACTCAAAACAAATTGCTCAATAATAAAGTTACTGTAATAATTATTTTATGACAAGCAAAATGATCCAATTATGGAATCCAAGTAGAAACTAGAATTAACTGGAGTGAAAACTTACTATCTCAGACTTTAATGTTGATTGTTTTGTATATGTATGTTCAATATGCTGGATCACCAAGTCTTGAAAATGTTCTTTAAAAAACTTCATTTGCTCACACAAAGTTCTTTGGACTAGTACTTTTAATGTTGTGCGCATAATTTGAAATTCTTCCTTTGATGGCAGCCAAATGATATTTGGTAGTGATAGAACATCAGCTTGGGGTTCAGCATCTGATAGATGGTTAAAATTAATACGATCAACTACTGTCATTCCTTGGACCACATCATATCTATTGTTGCTTTCATCATTGCGCTTGAACCTACAATTTAGAGCATTTTAAATTGAAATAAATAATAATATGAAAGCCATCCAGTAACATCTAAATTTAAAAATACATTTGGAACAAACCTTGAAACTTTCTGCCAATTTAGATTGTCAAAAATTATTTGATAACTTGGATGTTTTGTTTCCTAAATACATGTAGAACAACAACAAAAATTGATATAATATTCAATAAAGTATTATTAATTGATCAATATCAATTTAAATAATGTTGCCTACCTGCATGGGATCATCTATAGTAATACTGGGTACTGGGGTGTGGTCTGGTGGTACACCAATTTCACTGGTGGGCTGTATAAATGATAGACAGTAATACTTGTTATAATATTACAATAAAGTATTATTGATCAATATCAAAATAATGTTGCCTACCTGCATGGGATCATCTATAGTAATACTGGGTACTGGGGTGTGGTCTGGTGGTACACCAATTTCACTGATGGGCTGTATAAATGATAGACAGTAATGCGTGTTATAATATTACAATAAAGTATTATTGATCAATATCAAAATAATGTTGCCTACCTGCATGGGATCATCTATAGTAATACTGGGTACTGGGGTGTGGTCTGGTGGTACACCAATTTCACTGATGGGCTGTATAAATGATAGACAGTAATGCGTGTTATAATATTACAATAAAGTATTATTGATCAATATCAAAATAATGTTGCCTACCTGCATGGGATCATCTATAGTAATACTGGGTACTGGGGTGTGGTCTGGTGGTACACCAATTTCACTGATGGGCTGTATAAATGATAGACAGTAATGCGTGTTATAATATTACAATAAAGTATTATTGATCAATATCAAAATAATGTTGCCTACCTGCATGGGATCATCTATAGTAATACTGGGTACTGGGGTGTGGTCTGGTGGTACACCAATTTCACTGATGGGCTGTATAAATGATTGGGGAAAAGTCAGCTGAATACCCAGGGATTTACATACCAGTGTCCTAAACTGTTAAGATTAAGGGAATACTGGAGTATTATTTCTTTCTTTACTGGTAATTGTTTTATGGGACAACATTACCCAAACCAAAAAGGTCCCATGTGTTCAGTATGCCTAGACATTTACCATACAATCCTCTAAATTCTTTTGGAGTTCTTTGACCCTCTGATCATGATTTTCACAAAGCTGATCCATTCTCTTAAGAGTGGTATTATAGCTAATACTCAAGCCAAACTTGTTCAATGTTCTATAGAGCTGAAAGTGAATGCATTAATATCAGTATTTTGAATATCAGCTCATGTCTATTTTGAAAAACTCACCTTGGTATCTGCACAGCTTTTGTACAGCAATAAAGAGTACATAGTTTGAAGGCGGTTCATTCTGTTATTTCGATTGAACATGAGTAAGCTCCAGGCAGTAGCAATTCTCGGTAATTCTTTCAGTGCTGGACCTCTCTTGCTTTTGTTAGCCATTGTAGACAGTACTTTGAAGGAGTAAGGACATTTTACTTGTAGTTCTCTCAATGTATTACTGTAGGGGGATGGTTCAAGCAAATTTCGTACGTTTAGTCTGAGAAAAGACTCGCTTGTTACAAGGCAGATGTTTGTAGCCTCTTCATTCAGTAAGTTGGTTGCAAACTCTATCACTGCAGTCCGCCCTTCTTCACTCTTGCCGAGCGCTTTTACTGCAGATTTAATTCTTTTGATGCTCAGATTCTTAATAGCAGATTTGTAAATTCCTTTCGGATGCGTTATTCTATTGGTACCACTCTTGTACTTCGTCTTAACCTTTTGGAGTAAAACATGTTTCGATCAATAACTTAAGACTTTTTCAAAAATTCAAGCTTGAAGTCAGTGGAGAAAAAGACCGACAGTTTCAATACTTACCACAACTCTGCATGTTTTATTTGTATTTTCCTTAACTGGAGTCTTGGGGAACAGCTCTTTTCTTCTTTTTTTAGGAGTTCTAATATTGCCGGGTTTGTCCACTGTATTGGACTTTGGCGGTAGTGGCGAGTCTTTTCTTCCTCGTTTTATACGAAAAGAAGCGCTTGTTTGAAGGGGACCATCCTTTCCACGCACTGACAAATCGGTGTAAGAACTTACCAACTTAATTTTTGCAGCGGAAAACTGTCTAACGATGAGAAAGCATGCCTTGCAAAAGAACAGCACTTGCTTTTCTTCAACTAAATCTATTCTGTAAACATTTTTTATAATTTCAATCGCATCGCCGCTAACTGCTCTTCTTTTATCTTTACTTGTGCATCCACAATTTATACAAGTATCTCCTTTTTCTTTTAGTAGTAGCTTCAATGGAGTGTTAGACATTATAAAGGTACATTCTTCTTCATTTATAAAATACGCGAAAACAGTTGGCAAATTGAAACTCTAAATTAAAACAGGCGCCAAAGTTTATGAAATCTACAAGGCTGCAAGGTTGGAATTTTACTTCCGGCTAATTAAAATGCAAGAGCCTCGTTTTCGTTTGTACAGAATATTAGTGTAAACGTGATAAGTCGCTAGTTGAGCGACCACCTATCTAAAAGGAGCGAAAACAGCGACTTATGGAATCAGTCTAATGTTCCAGTGGACTGTCAAATTACGAATCTTTTTGCCATAATTAGGGGCTACGGAGCGTAACGAATTTGTGGTAGAATTTCCTCCAGTCCCTGTGGGAGACGGGAGGACGTGAACCTACTCCATTGTAACTATCGTCCAATCAGATCGAGTTAAAGTCAACGGTCAAATCGGTGTCCATATTCGACGGCTAACGCATAATCTGAAGCAAAAAGTGTAGCAGATAATCGCTCATTATTGAGGATTTCATGAGGTTTAACTCGGGATCTGTGGAAATAATGCGGGTTTCTGGAGAGAAGGATCATCGAACTGTGGTGCTGAGGGGATTATGGAGGCAAAGGATGGATTAAACATGATTTTCTTGGCCATCGAACACAAGTAATGTCGAGCTGGAGTCACCAGCCTTCTAATATTTATTGACTGGTGGGCTAATTTTTCAAAATCCGCTCTAAAACGGCTAAAAACCAGCCAGAATGACGTTAAATAGCATTAACAACAACACAGGACCAAGGTATGTTCAAATTTATTAAAACAAAAAATACGTATTTTTCGCCCCATACATTCACTGTAAATCACGTTCGTACACTCCACAAATGTATTGCTTGGGCTGCCTGTGGTTCAGTGGCATCTCACGAGGCTTGGGCGGCTGGGACGCCATCGGCTGGAGCTGTAGAGGATCTCGTTAATTCGGCCATGGTTAGGTGATAGATGTGGCAAAGGATGCTAGCTTCGTGAACTGAACAGAATTCATTAGTTGTGATCTTATTTATACTCGCTCTGTAAGGGACTGGTACGAATAGTACGGGGATGGGTGATAAGAGTTAATTAAACACAGTGAAACCGCAGTCCGTTGTGATGCAGAGATATAGTACGGGGAGGGGTGATAGGAGTATTAAACACATTGAAACCGCGGTCCGTTGTGATGCAGAGATATAGTACGGGGATGGGTGATAGGAGTATTAAACACAGTGAAACCGCAGTCCGTTGTGATGCAGAGATATAGTACGGGGATGGGTGATAGGAGTATTAAACACATTGAAACCGCGGTCCGTTGTGATGCAGTGATATAGTACGGGGAGGGGTGATAGGAGTATTAAACACAGTGGCACCGCGGTCCGTTGTGATGCAGTGATATAGTACGGGGAGGGGAAAATGAAAACAAGGATCGTATTAAGTCTGTAAAACAGCAAGATAAGTCCTTTAGTACTTTTCCCGGTACTTTTGTAGGCAAGCACCATCAACAACAACAATAAACTCAGTATATTTCTGAGTCTTTTACGCTTGATGAAACAATAAACTCATTTCGTAAGCCGGTAAGGCATTTTTTCGCCTCTACGCTAAACTGAACATTATAACAAACAAATGATAAAAGTCAAGAAAAAAATATGCAGAAAATTGTATTTTTCACTTACAGACCTTACAAGGGTGGATCACCATCGGCATCTCCCTACGAAACTGTTCGTAAAACCGTCGCCCTCCATGATTTTCTCCGTACGAAACCCGGGCTGTGATCGGCTGTTCCTAGCAACAGTGATGTTCCTAGCAATCTGCAATCTGACGCGGATTGTCGAAAGGGTCTTACAAGTTTCACTCCCCGTCATTTATTAGTGATGTTACGTTTTAGTATTTTCTTAGTATTGATGAGCCCGCACTATCTTATTGTGGAAAACCTCAAAAACGTCAGCATTAGCCACAGGAATCCCAATTTACTGATGAGCCCGCGCGCAAAAACCGCAAAACGCGTCATAACCACAGGCAGCCCAGTTTCTGCCGTGCTCCCTTGATTGCTGCGGGCGCGTCCCGCAGGACGTAAACAGAGATCCCAACATTATACCTTACTCAACACAGGAAGCCCAATATATAAATGCACGCGCGCTCTACCACAGGAAACCCATCAAAAAAAGACGCAAATATCATTTTATTGAAGTATTTAGTAGCCTCAAAAGCAATGGCTGAGCTGCCTGTGGGATGGGTGATAAGAGTTAATTAAACACAGTGGCACCGCGATCCGTTGTGATGAAGTGATATAGTACGGAGAGGGGTGATAGGAGTATTAAACACAGTGGCACCGCGATCCGTCGTGATGAAGTGATATAGTACGGAGAGGGGTGATAGGAGTATGAAACACAGTGGCACCGCGATCCGTTGTGATGAAGTGATATAGTACGGAGAGGGGTGATAGGAGTATTAAACACAGTGGCACCGCGATCCGTTGTGATGAAGTGATATAGTACGGAGAGGGGTGATAGGAGTATTAAACACAGTGGCACCGCGATCCGTTGTGATGAAGTGATATAGTGCGGAGAGGGGTGATAGGAGTATTAAACACAGTGGCACCGCGGTCCGTTGTGATGAAGTGATATAGTACGGAGAGGGATGATAGGAGTATGAAACACAGTGGCACCGCGATCCGTTGTGATGAAGTGATATAGTACGGAGAGGGGTGATAGGAGTATTAAACACAGTGAAACCGCAGTCCGTTGTGATGCAGTGATATAGTACGGAGAGGAGTGATAGAAGTATTAAACACAGTGACAGCGCGATCCGTTGTCCTGCAGTGTTACAGTACGGGGAGGGGTGATAGGAGTATTAAACACAGTGAAACCGCGATCCGTTGTGATGAAGTGATATAGTACGGAGAGGGGTGATAGGAGTATGAAACACAGTGGCACCGCGATCCGTTGTGATGAAGTGATATAGTACGGGGAGGGGTGATAGGAGTATGAAACACAGTGAAACCGCGTTCCGTTGTGATGCAGTGATATAGGACGGGGAGGGGTGATAGGAGTATTATACACAGTGAAACCGCGTTCCGTTGTGATGCAGTGATATAGGACGGGGAGGGGTGATAGGAGTATTAAACACAGTGAAACCGCAGTCCGTTGTGATGAAGTGATATAGGACGGGGAGGGGTGATAGGAGTATTAAACACAGTGAAACCGCGTTCCGTTGTGATGCAGTGGTATAGGACGGGGAGGAGTGATAGGAGTATTAAACACAGTGAAACCGCGGTCCGTTGTGATGCAGTGATATAGGACGGGGTGGGGTGATAGGAGTATTAGTGAAACCGCGGTCCGTTATCCTGCAGTGTTACAGTAAGGGGAGGGGTGGTATGAGTATTAAACATAAAAATGTCTATACCGTGGTTTAGTTTGGATGCGAGTGCAGGCTAAGTCTTTTGTGGTCCTTTTAGATTTTGACACGCTAGGCGGTACCAAATCGCGGACTCCAAAAAGGTACGGACGAGCATCCCAACCACCTTATATATGGGAGTCGTATATTTTAATAGTATATTGTCTTTGTTGTTTGTTTTTGCCGAAATACAGAACAGGCAGATAAACTCCAAACCCCAGGACAGAACCAAAGTGAAGAGCATTGGTAAGATTTGCACAAATACAAACAACCCACGACCACCTGGAATCAGGCGAACGACTGCCATGAAAAACACAACATGCCAAACTACGATCTGTCAGTACACGACCAACATATAAGAAGTCGATTCGGATAATATAATCACATGGATTAATGATTGCGTTATCTACATTGGTGACAATGGCCGCGTAGCATGACCAACAAGCTTGAATAATGGTTAACAAATTAACAATAGAAAGTCGGTCTTTATACGAATTAGTTGTCATGACAGTAGACGTGTTGGGCAGACTGGCCTTTTTACATGAGAGATACCCCTAGCGCTAGGATCGTCCCAGCATATAGGGACAACTTTACATTGCGTTTGCATGATAAAATGCCAACATACATTGGATGCGTTTCTGGTTGCGTTACTAGGTTAGTTTACCATATTTTAAAATGAGGTGCTCAGGTGATTACAACTGTAGCACTAGAGTTATCTCTCCTTGTTTCGTTTGGCATGACGAAAAGTTAACTACAGTCGAAACTCCCATAAGCGACCACCCAAAATGTCAAGCATTGTGGTCGCTTACGAGAATTTTGCTTCATTAGCATACCAGTAAATGCAGCCTTTCCCACGGTGCCAATGTCCATCCAAACCCATATACCCGGTGGGGGAGGGGGGGAGGAGTACTATAAGCTATACGGGTATGTGCCGCCCAATCGATAGGGTATGGTTTTCGAGCTTCTCAGGTCTGGGATAGGGTAGGTCAAATGGGCAAACAAGCTATTTCAATCGAACGAAGAAAATAACAATGTAAGTAGTATCCCATCAACATATCTTAAAACTATAGGAGGTTTTCATCAAATAAGCGATAATTTTGATAGAAAAAGGATTCTTAAGAACATTCTAGCCTTCTATAAAAGTGTTTTGACAACTTGGTCTGAAATATCTGAGAACAATAGCAATGACCCAAATATAATATACAATCAATACCTGTGAACAACAAATACATTCAAATTGGAGGACACGCCGTATTCTATAAAGATTTCTCTGTTTTAAATATTAACAAAATCTCAGATCTATGCGATACAAACGGTGACTTCACCTGGGAACATGCAAAAGGTAGAAGACTTCAAAATAAAGATTTTTTAAGGTGGGCTGGAATAATTCACGCACATCCAGCCATGTGGAAAAAAACAAATAAAAGAAAACCTGATAAAGCTTAGACAAAGCAAAGGGACTCTAAAGCTTGGTAGCAACAACATAGAAATAAGTAAAATAAGGACGAAACAATTATATCAGTGGTTCATAGAAAAAAAGTTCAAATTTCCAACCGCGCAAACTAAAATAAGCAAAAAAGTAAATCAAAATGGCATTATGTTAAAGTGTTGCTTTCATATTCCAATGAGAAGTACTGTTTTTCTTACGATTTAAGGATGGATTGGGTTGAGTAAATGACGTCATTTACTCCAGTTATTTTAAGTAGCGTTCCGCGTAAGAGCGATAGCAAAAGACAATAGACTGCGGCATTGAGCTCGCCTCACACACGATTTTGCTTGAATATGTGTAACATGCTGTCTCAGATACCAACTATCAAAGTTACAAGGAGAAAATAGAGGAAACTGTGTGCAGTTGCCCATTTTTACTGTGAAAACTGAAGGAGAACACTATGCAGCCAATAGAAAAGAGGGAAGACAATGGATATTTGATTCACAAATTTGAGAACTTTCCTCACACACAATTTTCTTTAAAATCAAGTCAAAGTTAGTTTGATTAAAAGTGAATTAAATTCTCAAAAATTATCTAATGGAAATGTATTCCTTGGTTGGGTCTCTATTGAATTTATGAGTATGAACCAATGAAATTGCAAGAAAGAAGAATGGAAAATTAACACCTTTTACATTCCTATGCCGTTCATGCTATCGTTCTTACACGGAACGCTACTTAAGTAGCCTGCGTAGCTGGCCCTTTTGGAAAAGGGAAAGGGGAGGGGAGGAGAAGGGAAGGTGACTGGGGAGGAGAGAGGAGAAAGGGCCTGCCATCGACCCCCTCTGTCTTGCCTATACGCCCCCTAATTAATATGCATGATCAAGGTCAAAGTCGACCAATCAGAATAGGCGAGAAATGTACAGGGAAACCGTTAAAACCTCTTCAAAATCAAATTCAAAATGCGTGCGAAGTGGGGAGCCAAAGTGAAAGCCCAGATGATTATTGTAGAGTTTGCAAATGCAACATAACGAGCCACAACTCCTTAGTTACCAGCCAAAGGCAGGAAATTTTGCCGGCATACCATAGATTCCTTTCGACACCACAGATGACCACAACTAATATGATACCTTCCCTAAGTACATGGCGACAAGTGATTGATTGTTTATTGAATGTGGTAGATATACAAACAATGACTCCAAAGTCATTTTTATTCGTCCATAAAAACATAATAAAAGGAAAATTGTAAATTTCGGCCGTATTATTACATCTGAGTATAAACTGAGTCCCAGCTCAGTAGAGATACAGTTTAGTTTGACATGATTGTTAGACTGATTTATCAGTATAAACTGATTCCCAGCTCAGTAGAGATACAGTTTGGTTTGACATGATTATTAGACTGATTTATCAGTATAAACTGATTCCCAGCTCAGTAGAGATGCAGTTTGGTTTGACATGATTATTAGACTGATTTATCAGTATAAACTGATTCCCAGCTCAGTAGAGATACAGTTTGGTTTGACATGATTGTTAGACTAATTTATCAGTATAAACTGATTCCCAGCTCAGTAGAAATACAGTTTGGTTTGACATGATTATTAGGCTGATTTATCAGTATAAACTGATTCCCAGCTCAGTAGAAATGCAGTTTGGCAGTGTTACATGATTGTTAGATTTATCAGTATAAACTGATTCAGATGTTAGCATTGTAGGTTACAGTGCAATCCCTGTGACTGTGTCAAGGCCGATCGGGAATTGAAATAAAATATTGCGGGAAAGCGTGATCGGATGTATGCACAGATCATCAAATAAACTTACCTTGTCCTTCGGAAGGCAAGTTAGATTTTACATGGTTGACATATATTTTAACATTCATCAGGGATCCTAAATATCTGGAACTTAAAATACGTATACAGTAGTACTAAATGATTACACGTACTTTTGTTGGATAGGCATCTTTATCTTTGGAGATAATTTCTGAAAGAACTCCCTTGTTATCGATAATCGCTACATTTTGGCGGGAAAGATGGCGACGATTCTTTATTATAATTAAGATCGCCGAACGAGTTAGCTACACGGACATGTGATTCTGGAGCTCTTGGTCGTTAACACATGATCGAGGTTTTAGGGTTTCTGCCTAAGAATCCCAGCCAGGACACAATAGCTCGGACACATGTAAACCTCTTCTTCTCGCTCGCCTCCATCAAACACTCGATGATCTATTTGCGCGCCATTTACATCATGCAAGTGAAATTGTCTTGATCAGTCGCAGAGGAAAACAGACAGCAAACGTACGTAGATCTTTGGAATATTTTGTTGATTGCCCACAAATTCTTCTGTTCAGTTCCTACCAGCCTTTGTTCGAATCATACCCTGTTTAGTGACGGTCGCATCGATCTACACGGCTCAGTTACTTTATTTACAACTTCAAAATCGCTCTCGCTTGTCAAAACTCATTTGATGAGAGTACACAGAAATGTATTGCTGCGGAAATAAGGCAAACAACTTAATTGGTCTTTGAAAAACACTGTTGACATATAGTAATTCGATCATAGCAACCGTACTACCCCATCGTGACCATTAGAACTTGGCTCTGGCTCGTTATGTGATAGTTTTAATAAGTGAAATTTTACCTGTCCATGTTTCGATTATGTGTGATTCATCTATCACAACTGCTACATACTGTACCATATTATCGTGAAAGTGTAGCCTTCTTGATGAAACTTAGAAAATTATTTTCAACGACAACAACAACAATATTTTTATTTAGCACCTGAATTTGAATTACATAATTTAGAAAAGACTAACGTGTATAACATAGTAAAAGGTAGCTGGCTAATTAGGTAAGTAGCTGATTTTTAAAGTACAGTGAATAAAAAAAGTCGGGTAATTCAAGTGTAATTAAACAGTTGATATCAAGTGATGACATTACTTATGTCTTCAATGCTAGCTTCAGGTAAAGACGATGCCACAATTCCCAAATCTTGCAGCACCTTATCTTCGATAATACTTCGAAGCGGGTATATTATAACATTGTGGCTTTACCTCCTTTGCCGAGTCTTCGAAGCTTTTCGCTTGCGATTAACACATACAAACAGCTGATAAAAATAAGACTCTTTCCGAATCCTGTCGAAAGAATCCCTACCACATCTTCGCCAAGGAAAAGATTCTTGAAGGCTTCCTTCTGTTGTTCTTTTTAAAAGGATAAAAGAAAATCCACGAATCTCAAGCTCTTCGAGGACAAAAGATAAGCAACCGTGAATTCGAACGACTCCATTTTCTTTTGAAGACGGTTGATGAAAGTAATGCGTGACAGCCCTGCGTGACAACTTGAGGGTTTCGACCAATCAAATTCTCCGTACAAAAATTGACCGGCGAATAGGCAAGACAGAGGGGGTCGATGGCAGGCCCTTTCTCCTCTCTCCTCCCCAGTCCCCTTCTCCTCCCCTCCCCTTTCCCTTTCCCGAAAGGACCAGCTACGCAGGCTACTACTTAAGGTAATTCCTTAGTTTTGCACTGCGCAATTCTACTGCGCATATATCATATAGCGTGACGTATTGCATGATCTATTACGTGAAATAATAATTTGGTGTTGAAAAACACTGTATAACAACCGAAACTATGGATTGTGGATTAAAAAAGAACAAGAATGGTGAAAAAAATGGCAAGAAAGTGGAGGATTATGTTATGTTTTTGAATAAAATTTTAGTTGAAGAGCGCGCGCTAACTTACGCCATCGAGCGCGCGCTGGGTTTTAGTTAAGCAAATTTGTTAAGGATCATTCAGGGAAAGTCTTCAAACTGATTTTTCTCCGAACGAAGCACGGTGACCATCAATTTTTATTGTATATTTTATTTACACTACCGATTTCACATCTTTTGTGAAAAAATTCAATTGGGGAAGTCAATTTTTTTTCGCGTTTTCCGTGTCATTTTCTCGATTTGCATACGAAAATGGAAGGAAATTCGGTCATTCTTTTGTCAAAACCCGGTTTGTAAATGACTCAATTGGCAAAATTGTTATGCAATTTTTGGTACATCACCTTTGTTGAACTGGTATAATTGAAAAAATGGTAAATCGGTTGCAGAAAAGCACTTCCACAATTTTTTTGAGCCATTTTAACACCGTGACACGATATTCGATTGTTTTGAGTCGATTTTGCTTGTACCGCATGGTCTATTCTGACGAATATTACTGAAACAAGCGCGGTGACCCCCATTTTTTTTGACTTTTCTGACAATAAAAACTCAAAAATAATTCACCTGCAAAATTTCAGCGATTTTTCAATTGGAGAAGATATACTGAGGAATTACCTTAATAGGTCGTTCAAAATTACTTCAGCAAAATTACAGCTCATTTTAAATTTTGACTGATTTTCGTCCAAGTAGCACTCTAATCGTGATTTACATCGTTTCAAGATCCTGGATTACTCCTCTTGTTCTTTTTGCTCACTCTATCCTGAAACAACTTACCACCTATTCGTTGAGTGTGTTGAATCCAAAAATCTATATTTTGAAATTAAAATTCATTTTAAAAACTTTGGAATAAATTTACCAGAATGTAATCTCAATAACATTATACTAGGTGTTGACGACTTGGTTGCCAATTATATTCTATTATGTTTTAAAATACATCTTTACAAGTCTAGAGACCCTCATTTACTCTTTAAAAAAATATTCTGAATCATAATAAAAATATTGAGTATAAAATGGCCCAAACAAAAAAATATTTTGTCAAAACATAAAAGCAAATGGAAAAAAATTGGACCAGCTATAATATAAATATAAATGCATTATTTGCTTGCAAATAAATATTTTATGCAACAATTGAGCCTTTATTTGTAATTTATCCCATGATGCAATGGGAGGTTTGGTTGGCTGGGGGGTAGAGCTATTGCAGCCCCCTCTAGGTCATTCTTGTTGACAACTGATGGCGCGTACTTTGATACGTTGACACACGGAATTTTCACTCACTTTTCACTTGTGCCAGCTCTTGCAAAACATTTGAGGTTTTTAGTACAGCTATTGAATGGATTGCACAGGAAAAGTTATGTATTGCAAATCTTATACATTTACTGAATATGAATGTTCTATAAGTCTAAGATTATTCCTGGAATTATGTCATTTTCTGGGCGTTCCCATGGCACCAGAAAAAACATTTGGACCATCCACCACATTGACTTTTGCAGGTGTTGAATTAGACACCATACTTTGTGAGTCTCGCCTGCCTCAAGATAAATTGACAAAATGCATGAGCTTGATTTCAGTATTTATGAAAAGGAAAAAGGCAAACTTGAAAGAGTTGCAGTCTCTTATTGGGTCTCTTAATTTTGCTTGTTCCGTTGTTGTACCAGGTCGAGCATTTCTGAGAAGACTAATTGATTTATGTATTGGGCTGAAACACCCAAGTCATTTTGTACGTATTTCAAAAGAGGTTAAAGCTGATTTGCTTGTTTGGCAGCAATTCTTTCAAGAGTATAATGGCAAATCCTTTTTCCTTAGTGATATTTGGCATGATAGTATATCTCTGCAATTATTTACTGATGCATCAGGGGCTCTTGGTTATGGAGCAGTTTTTGGTTCTCACTGGTGCTATGGTATATGGCCTAGGGAATGGTTGGGTCTTAATATTGCCATTCTTGAATTTTACCCTATAGTCCTTAGTTTGTTTTTGTGGGGTGAACATATTAGAGATAAGTGCATTACATTTTTCACAGATAACGAATCTCTAGTTTACGTGATAAATAAGTCATCATGCAAGGATAAAGTTTTAATGATTTTTGTGCGTAAACTTGTGCTGGTTTGTTTGAAACATAATATATTGTTCAAAGCAAAACATATCCCAGGAATCAAAAACAACCTTGCAGATGCTTTATCTCGTTCACAGATGCAACGTTTCAAGCAGCTAGCACCAGCTTACATGGATCCTTTGCCAACTATAATTCCACCATATCTTCTTCCTACAAACTGGCAGTTATAGTAGAAGAATTATTGTCGGCTAGTTTGCAGAAGTCTTCTCTTCCAACTTATCGTAGAGCGTGGAAACTTTTTGAGCAATTTCACTTGAGCATCTTTGTTGATTCAAACTTTTCTTTGCCTATCATGCCTACAACATTGGATTTATTTATAGCTTATTTATTTGACCACAAATATGCTTCGTCGACAGTAAACACCTATGTTTCTGCCCTTGGTTACTACCATCGCTTAGCAGGGCTTAGTGATCCCACTAAAACATTTTATGTGATTGAAATGCTTAAAGGTTATGGTAAAAAGAGCCATAAGGTAGATTCACGATTACCAATTACACTTCCCATTTTGGTACGCATTATGCAAGCTGGTGATATTATTTGTATTTCACCTTATCGATCACTAATGTTTAGAGCAATGTGCTCTTTGGCATTTTTTGCCTTTCTTCGAATAGGTGAGATTACAGGATCCAGCAAAACACAAAGTACCAGTAATGCAGTTTTGAATCTTAGTCAAGTGTCTAGACAGTCTGCAGAAAATGGCTATGTACTTTCAATGAAAGTTACATTTTTAGACTTCAAACATCATTACAATCAAAACAATGTTTCTATTGTTGTGACTAGACAATCCAAAGCTTGTCCTGTTCAAGCGCTTTTGAATTATGTTTCTGTTCGTGGAACAACAAATGGTCCACTGTTTGTTAATCAAGATGGGTCACTAGTTTTAAGAAGTGAGTTCACAAATATGCTTTCTTCTGCACTCAGAATATGTGACTTGGACCCGAATAGATATAAAGGCCATAGCTTTAGGATTGGTGCAGCTACTTATGCAGCAGAACAAGGATTTTCAGATGCTAAAATTAGGTATATGGGTAGATGGAAATCGGATGCTTTCAAGAAATATATAAGGATATCTTCCTTGAACTCAGTTACATAAATGTACATGTAAGGGGCTTTAGTGTTATGTCTTGCAGGTGCTGCATAACCTCGAGTTTTTCTTACTTTTCAAAACTTTCAGTTTATACAATGTATGTTGCTACTTGCAGGTGCAGTAGCTTCTATAATTTTTCATGATAATAATTTACTTCTGTGCTTAGTTGTTAATTTTTGTCAAATAGAAATCTGTGCTTGGGTGGGGCGGCCCCTGCTTTGCTGTGGCTGTGGCGGTTTATGGCCCTCACCTTTGCTGGCAATATGTATATCAATTGCAGTTATCATGTTTTGGTAATTGATTATATCAGATATATATTAAACCGGCTATGTGTTAATTTCACATAGCCATTTTTATCCCATACTGAGTCATTGTATTGCCTTTGCAAACAGAGCACAGCACATATTTCAGTTTGACAAAAAATGTTTATCATTGAAAGGGAGATTGGGGCATAAATATGGTTAGCAGGGTGAAAAAATAAAAATTAAGAAATAATAATAATAACATATATTTGTTTCCTTTTCTCCTCTTTAATTGATTAATTGTGATAATTAACTGTGTTTATCGTGATATTGTGTATTGTGAAAAATTATTAGCATGTAAATGAAAATATAGCTAATACCTATGTAACACTGTAAATATGGAACAATATGTAACTATGGATCAAATATGTACACGTAAGAAAAGAAAAAAAAGAACGTCGTATAAGAAAGAAAACTACAAAATAGGAATTAATTAAAAGACAAAAGCAGAGCACTCAAGCTGAATTTTTCCTTTTGTCTTTGAATTA
The DNA here is from genome assembly GCA_033675265.1 of Actinostola sp. cb2023. Taxonomy (NCBI): domain Eukaryota; kingdom Metazoa; phylum Cnidaria; class Anthozoa; order Actiniaria; family Actinostolidae; genus Actinostola; species Actinostola sp. cb2023. The sequence continues at coordinate 43,780 of JAUJYZ010000550.1, forward strand.
ATTCCTATTTGGTAATTTTCTTTTTTATATGACAACGTTATTAGCTGTATACTTACATTGTTTTTTGACATAAACAGACCAGCATACTTCGGAAATGTTAAGGAAAACAATTTTTTTAAATTATAGCGCATAATATGTATTTCATTAAAATTTTTAATGCTTTGTCCTCCGACGATCGATATCCAAAAATAATGTTATTAATAAACAATAATAAAAAAGTCTCCCCTGGGCTAAGTCGGAATAGTCCAATTAATAGACAAACCAGTGATACGTTTGATGAGATAGAGTCGTTTTCGTATGAGTGGGAAGTAGTTACGGTACGGCTCGTGCCGTGCAGTGACCGTATCGCGCCATCATCGTGCGGTATCCAAGCATTCTGATTGGTTGTGAAATGATTTCGCGCGCTGTGATTGGTTGAATACAATGTGTTCGATTCCTTACCGTGACCGTAACTCCGTACCGTAGGTTTCCCACTCATACGAAAACGACTCTATACATTATGGTGCATATCTCCAATTTATCATTATTGTTTCTTCAAATCTCATGACTTTGTGATCAGGAGCTATGTACATGTACAATGTATGTCCCAATGTCGCAACCTCGTCCCCAGGGCCCTCTCTTCTCGCTATTTTCAAAATGGCGGACGCTCGAGAGAAGACCCTGGTGACGGCTGGTCACGTGTCTCCAAGATTCTTGGAGGTTCGTACCCAGGCTGCCATTTTCCTAATGATCGAAAGTAATCGAAAGGGCCTTGTGAAGAGTTACTGAAGAAATATACGTTCGTTCGTGTTTTGCCTCAAATAATAAATAAAATCACTTTCTAAGCTGGAGCAATTCTGGCCATTTGAAAAGCAGGGGTTCGGAAGTGTAATTAAGGAGACACATGAACAACTGAACAGGTCAGATCGACAGTTTATTCGCTGTAAACAAGTGCTGCTATTTGTATACAAACACCTTTCATTTCTACCCCGGCATCTCTAGTTAACGGTTCTTTAACGGCTAAAGTACAAAACATGTTGACGTGTCACATACTGCAAAACTCAAGAGCAAAAGCACTAGCAAATTATGTAAACAGAACGACAATATATATCAGTTTGCCGTGACCGGCTGTCGGTAGTCTTGTTCGTATACATTTATACCTTGCTTTGCGGTAAACGATCTCGATCGGTGGACTTTTTCATGTTCCTAAAGACATTTCAATGCTTCGATAACACTCACACATCACTTGCAGCGGCTCAGTCTTCCTAATTCGATACATTTGAGATCAGAAAAGAACTATCAGTTGAAACTATAAATTCACTCGATGCGATTCAAATTTTAATTTATGCTATATTTAGCAACCTTCGATAAGGACCAATGAGAAGGCTTGTTGTGTTATCCAATCAAAATGAGTTTTAGTTCAGCCGTCACCAGGGTCTTCTCTCGAGCGTCCGCCATTTTGAAAATAGCGAGAAGAGAGGGCCCTGGGGACGAGGTTGCCAATGTCGTACCCAGAGCCCGAGTTCCTCCTGGTCAGCACTCTTCTCGTTGGTAGGTGGGTGCTGACCAAGAGGAGCGCGGGCTCTGGGTATGCCGGACATTGTGTATATGTACAAGACAGTGTGGGGTCCTAATTATAGCAACACGTGACATGTATCATTTATCATAACCATGCGCATGCGTGTTTAGGTCGTTTTCGCGCGAGCACGAGGATTCAACACAAACTTTGTTAATTCTCGTAGCTGTAGATGTAATGGAAGCTCAGAAACCATGTCCTCTGAGCTTGTTGCATCTGCTCTTTTGTTGTTCTTCTTCTTCTTCAGGAAAATAATGCAAGGCAACAATGATGCAAACACCATTATACCACCGATGACATAAAACGATGTGACATACGAGCCCATTTGATCGGCTAAATATCCTGAAATACATGGGAAAAAATCGGTCATTCCTAGGTCACATACCTAACGGGGAGGTTGTAAGTTAAGGTGGTATATGGGTTGTCAGCTAACGTGGTTTATGGGTTGTAAGCTAACGTGGTATATGGGTTGTAAGCTAACGTGGTTTATGGGTTGTAAGCTAACGTGGTTTATGGGTTGTAAGCTAACGTGGTATATGGGTTGTATAAGCTAACGTGGTATATGGGTTGTAAGCTAACGTGGTTTATGGGTTGTAAGCTAACGTGGTTTATGGGTTGTAAGTTAACGTGGTTTATGGGTTGTAAGCTAACGTGGTATATGGGTTGTAAGCTAACGTGGTTTATGGGTTGTAAGCTAACGTGGTTTATGGGTTGTAAGCTAACGTGGTATATGTGTTGTAAGCTAACGTGGTATATGGGTTGTAAGCTAACGTGGTATATGGGTTGTAAGCTAACGTGGTTTATGGGTTGTAAGCTAACGTGGTATATGGGTTGTAAGCTAACGTGGTATATGGGTTGTAAGCTAACGTGGTATATGGGTTGCAAGCTAACGTGGTATACGGGTTGTAAGCTAACGTGGTATACGGGTTGTAAGCTAACGTGGTTTATGGGTTGTAAGCTAACGTGGTATATGGATTGTAAGCTAACGTGGTATATGGGTTGTAAGCTAACGTGGTATATGGGTTGTAAGCTAAGGTGGTATATGGGTTGTAAGCTAACGTGGTATATGGGTTGTAAGCTAACGTGGTTTATGGGTTATAAGCTAACGTGGTTTATGGATTGTGTGGCGCAACACAGCTGGACACTTGGGAATAATTAAACAAGACAACAACTAGGGTTTGAAGTCTCTGCGGCCCACCCATACCCTACCCACCCATACCCTACCCACCCATACCCTACCCACCCATACCCTACCCACCCATACCTACCCACCCATACCCTACCCACCCATACCCTACCCACCCATACCCTACCCACCCATACCCTACCCACCCATACCCTACCCACCCATACCCTACCCACCCATACCCTACCCACCCATACTCTACCCACCCATACCTACCCACCCATACCCTACCCACCCATACCATACCCTACCCACCCATACCCTACCCACCCACCCTCTCTACCCACCCATACCCTACCCACCCATACCCTACCCACCCATACCCTACCCACCCATACCCTACCCACCCATACCTACCCACCCATACCCTACCCACCCATACCCTACCCACCCATACCCTACCCACCCATACCCTACCCACACCCATACCCTACCCACCCATACCCTACCCACCCATACCCTACCCACCCATACCTACCCACCCATACCCTACCCACCCATACCCTACCCACCCATACCTACCCACCCATACCCTACCCACCCATACCCTACCCACCCATACCCTACCCACCCATACCCTACCCCCATACCCCATACCCTACCCACCCATACCCTATCCACCCATACCCTATCCACCCATACCCTACCCACCCATACCCTACCCACCCATACCCTACCCACCCATACCCTACCCACCCATACCCTACCCACCCATACCCTACCCACCCATACCCTACCCACCCATACCCTATCCACCCATACCCTATCCACCCATACCCTACCCACCCACCCATACCCTACCCACCCATACCCTACCCACCCATACCCTACCCACCCATACCCTACCCACCCATACCCTACCCACCCATACCCTACCCACCCATACCCTACCCACCCATACCCTACCCACCCATACCCTACCCACCCATACCCTACCCACCCATACCCTACCCACCCATACCCTATCCACCCATACCCTACCCACCCATACCTACCCTGCGAGCAGAGGTTCGTTTTCGTCTTGCTATGTTCACTATGTCTTTTACTAGACTTTAACTGAATCGTGGCTTTTTGTTTTCGCAACAGCAAGGTAAAAGCTAAAACAAAAATCCGTTCAGCTAAAGTCTAGTAAAAGACACAGTGAACATAGAAAGACGAAAAGGAACCTCTGCTCGCAGGGGAGGGTACCCATACCCAGGATACCCCCCTAAGAAGTACATATTTAACTACTACAGTAGGTCTCGTGTACCTGCAAATGGTGGTCCTCTACAAACACCCATACCCAGGATGCCCCCCCCCCCCCCCTAAGAAGTACATATTTAACTACTACAGTAGGTCTCGTGTACCTGCAAATGGTGGTCCTCTACAAACACCCATACCCAGGATACCCCCCTAAGAAGTACGTATTTGACTACTACAGTAGGTCTCGTGTACCTGCAAATGGTGGTCCTCTACAAACACCCATACCCAGGATACCCCCCTAAGAAGTACGTATTTGACTACTACAGTAGATCTCGTGTACCTGCAAATGGTGGTCCTCTACAAACACCCATACCCAGGATACCCCCCTAAGAAGTACGTATTTGACTACTACAGTAGGTCTCGTGTACCTGCAAATGGTGGACCTCCACAAACCGTTATTGAAGCTATCATGAACCCCATTCCAAGAGCAATACCACTTTTCTCAGGCTCCACTACAGACATGAAGAACAAAGACAGAAATAAAGAAAATCCACCATTCGTAATGCCATACACAACACCAAACGCAACCAAGTGAATGTAGTTCTTGGCTGAAGACAGCAAGACAACAGCAACTCCTGATGTGAAGATTGAAAGCTGGAGCGAATAAAGTGGAGAGAGTTTGAACTTGTCGAGGATCTTTCCAAAGATGATACGAGATGCAGCATTGCAAATTGAAAAGTAAATGTAGACTTGAACAGCTTTACTGTTTGATATTCCCAGGTCCTTGGCGAACTGTACCTGTGCAGAGAAACAAGAAATAAATGAATGGATAAATGAATGAATGAATGAATGAATGAATAAATGGTTGAATAGATGGATCAATTGACGAATTGCTCATTAATTATGCATGACGTTTTGAAGTGTTTTTACAAATTCTTACCAGATGAATATATGGTGAATATATTCCAAGACAAGCCAGCACAACCGTCATTAAACCAACTGTATACCTAAAATTGGAGAAGAGAGAATAACAATCTCTAAAGGTCATACGTCTCTTCTCTTGCTCTACGCCAGTCTCTTCATCTGTCACTTTTTCTTGTTCACTTCTGACCGGGTCATATGTAGTAGCAGCAATGGAAATCAACACCATCAGACCAGACATAACTCTAAAGGAATTTCTCCATCCCAGTGTATCGATGAGGAATGCATTACATTGACTTAGTATCAACAAACCAATCACATTCCCAGCAGTGACAATACCAGTAGCCAAAGCCCAGTTCTTCTTGAAATACATTTTTATCACTGTGAAGCTAATGTTCAAAATAACACCACTCGATAAGCCAAAGAGGACTCCATATGAAATATAGAGAGTTGTTAAGTGTTTCACAAAGGAGCTTGCAGCCAGTGATATAGCACATATCAAACCACAGGACATGGTCACAGCTCTGTGTCCAAAGCGATCTGTCAACATGGCACCCAGTGGACCGACAAACGATCCAACGCCCATAGCAATCGACCCTGCCCATGCTGAAATAAATAGAGACTGATTGATACTCGAGGCAAGACATGTACAAGACAAGACATGTACAAGACAAGACATCATGTACAAGACAAGACATGTACAATACAAGACATGTACAAGACATCATGTACAAGACAAGACGTGTACAAGACAAGACATGTACAAGACATGTACAAGACAATACATCATGTACAAGACAAGACATGTACAATACATGTACAAGACAATACATCATGTATAATAATAATAATATAACTTTATTTATACACGCTTGCCCCGTCAACAATAATTTGAAAAGCTGATTTCCACAAGGGGCGTGTGGTTACAATTGATAAAAAAAATTAATCTAGAACTACTTCAAATATATATATAAAATTACTAATATATCAATAAAATACTTATGCTATAACTACAATATATTCTAAACAAGATCTGAAAAAGTGTGAGCGGCAATTCTGTTTTTGAATAATGATAACGAGTTGCATTCGCGTAAATCTTTAGGAAGCGAATTCCACAATCTCGCCCCATTATAGCTAAAACTTTTTTTAAGATTTTCGGTTTTTGGTAGAGGTAACTGTAGTGAGGTAGATGAACCCCTGAGGTTATAATTAGTAATAGCTTTTTTACTTAAGAAAAGATCTGTAAGGCAATTTGGAGCCAGGCCATTGAGCACTTTGTACATTTGTTTTGCTTTTGTTTTAGCTCGTTGCGTTTCAAGTGTTTCCCACCCCAATGCATTTAACGCATCTAGACTGGGAGTATCGTTACTCATGCCCATGATTATTCGCGCAGACCTATTCTGGAGTTTTTGGAGCCTATTTGAGAGCCCTTGACCAAGGGTATCCCATACCTCACTACAGTAATTAAAGTGGGGTTGGACTAGGCCATTATATATAGAAATTAGAGTCTCTGTTTCTACAAAATCACGAATTCTTCTTATGGCTCCTATTCCTGAAGCGACTTTTTTGGCTACATTCTCAATGTGTTTGGACCAAGATAGATGCTCATCGATTTCGACGCCAAGAAAGACAAGACATGTACAAGACAAGACATGTACAAGACAAGACATGTACAAGACAAGACATGTACAAGACATGACAAGACAATACATGTACAAGACAAGACATGTACAAGACAAGACATGTACAAGACATGACAAGACAATACATGTACAAGACAAGACATGTACAAGACAAGACATGTACAAGACATGTACAAGACAATACATCATGTACAAGACAAGACGTGTACAAGACAAGACATGTACAAGACATGTACAAGACAATACATCATGTACAAGACAAGACATGTACAATACATGTACAAGACAATACATCATGTACAAGATAAGACATGTACAAGACAAGACATGTACAAGAAAGACATGTACAAGAAAAGACATGTACAAGACAAGACATGTACAAGACAAGACATGTACAAGACAAGACATGTACAAGACAAGATATGTACAAGACAAGACATGTACAAGACAATACATGTACAAGACAAGACATGTACAAGACAAGACATGTACAAGACAAGACATGTACAAGACAAGACATGTACAAGACATGACAAGACAAGACATGTACAAGACAAGACAGTACATGTACAAGACAAGACAAGACATGTACAAGACAAGACATGTACAGAGATAAGACATGACATGACAAGACAAGACATGTACAAGACAAGACATGTACAAGACAAGACATGTACAAGACAAGACATGTACAAGACAAGACAAGACAAGACAAGACAAGACATGTACAAGACATGACATGACAAGACAAGACATGTACAAGACAAGACAATGTTTGTTTACGTCCTCAGTAGTTCTTTTACGTCCCTAATTCAGGTTAGTGAGTGTAGACATAGTGGGTGGTCAATGCCAGGGTTTGTTACGTCCTCAGTGGTTCTTTTACGTCCCTACAGTTCAGGTTAGTGAGTGTAGTGTAGTGGGTGGTCACGGCCAGGGTTTGTTACGTCCTCAGTGGTTATTTTACGTCCCTCTAGTTCAGGTGTAGTGTGTGTTAGTGGGTGGTCACTGCCAGGGTTTGTTACGTCCTCTGTGTTTCTTTTACGTCCCTACAGTTCAGGTTAGTGAGTGTAGTGTGCGTTAGTGGGTGGTCAATGCCAGGGTTTGTTACGTCCTCAGTGGTTCTTTTACGTCCCTACAGTTCAGGTTAGTGAGTTACGTCCTCAGTGGTTCAATGTCCTCAGGGTTTGTTACGTCCCTACAGTTACAGTTCAGGTTAGTGAGTGTAGTGTAGTGGGTGGTCACGGCCAGGGTTTGTTACGTCCTCAGTGGTTCTTTTATGTCCCTACAGTTCAGGTTAGTGAGAGCATATGGGCATTTTGTCTGCGCATGCGTCAACAAAGTAAAATAACATTGAAGTCTGATGCATTTGTCAGGTGGTAGCTCATTTTAAGGGTTTTGTGTCGAAGATCTACTCGTTTCTAAAGTTTAAACGTAATGGAAGTTTACATTTTAAAGACAATAAACACTTCTTCCCCTGGTATATGTTTGGCCGCTGTTATTTATTTTGATGTCGAGATATTTTGCTTTGAAATGCGACTATGGTGTTTGGAGTTGGATGTTCAGCGTTGATTATTTCCACAATCAAGTATTCTACAGCAGTGGATGAACGTCAGGTAAGTGTGATGAAAGTAAACGTTTAGAATTTTAATGAAATGGTCTTTCAGGTGGACGCGATTTCGAGCTATGGCCCAGTGAATCTTTAGAAGTGTTCAATTTAGATCGAACTTTAACGAGATATTGCATGAAATTTTTACCGACCCCCAAGTTGGAGATATTTTTATATTCAATAGTCATTCCATTCATCACAATAAATGAGTTTTAAAAAATTGCATAGCTCCTGCTCTGAATGTTCAAAGTGCATGTATACTTCGAAGACAGCAGCCATTGTCAGTTTAGCTCGTCATGTCTGGATCTCCGTCACCTTACATTATACACTCATATACACTCATATTGCATCATAAATACTTGCTATGACAAATGCAGCATGCCTTCAACATTGATAAAATAGAATCCATCATTTTTGAGTTGCATATATTCATATAGGCAAGTTAATAAATAAATATATGAGATAGAACTTCGCCATCTTGTTAGTTATTCCTGGTATTTAAATTAGCGCGGGATGGCGCGGGATCTATGCGCGTGTCAGAGGGTCTTTGTGTTACTGTTGGTATTTCACGCATGCGCAGACAAATTGCCCATACGCTGTTAGTGAGTGTAGTGTGTGTTAGTGGGTGGTCACGGTCAGGTTTGGTTTACGTCCTCAGCGGTTCTTTTACGTCCCTCCAATTCAAGTGTAGTGTAGTGTAGTGTGTGTTAGTGGGTGGTCACGGTCAGGTTTTGTTTACGTCCTCAGTGGTTCTTTTACGTCCCTCTAGTTCAGGTGTAGTGAGTGTAGTTTGTTAGTGGGTGGTCACGGTCAGGGTTTGTTTACGTCTTCAGTGGTTCTTTTACGTCCCTACAGTTCAGGTTAGTGAGTGTAGTGTGTGTTAGTGGGTGGTCTCGACCCGGCAGGGTTTGTTTACGTCCTCAGTGGTTCTTTCACGTCCCTACAGTTCAGGTGTAGTGAGTGTAGTGTGTGTTAGTGGGTGGTCACGGCCAGGGTTTGTTTACGTCCTCAGTGGTTCTTTTACGTCCCTCTAGTTCAGGTGTAGTGTGTTAGTGGGTGGTCACGGTCAGGGTTTGTTTACGTCCTCAGTGGTTCTTTTACGTCCCTCTAGTTCAGGTGTAGTGTGTGCTAGTGGGTGGTCACGGCCAGGGTTTGTTACGTCCTCAGTGTTTCTTTTACGTCCCTCCAATTCAGGTGTAGTACTGAAGAGTAAGAGATCCGAGTGAAAGTGATCGTTTTGAAGTCTGTTTAATGGGAAGCATTTTACCAGGTTATATTACATAGCGAAAATAAACTCGAGCACATATTGCCCATATTAAATGAGCAGTAGCATGGATGTTCTGAGATTATTTATCGTAGATAATCGATTTCAGAGTTTGAGCCGGGCTGAAATGACGTGGTAGATACCTGATGTACTGCAATGACCCGCCAGTAAAGTCAGTGAAAGTGACCTCATCCAAAATATGCCGTTTTCATAAATGACCCCCTAGCAATTCCGCCCCCCCAGGTACTAAACGACCCGCCTCTAGGGTCATAACCTCCCACGCCGTGACGGTCCCTAAAAAAGCCCGCGGGGGAGGCTACTAGGGTCAATTGTTATTGCTGCCGCAGCGAGTGAGTCTGAAGCGAGCGAGCAAGGCAGCATACTATTCGGTATAAGCTGGCAAAAATCTCGACTTGCTTTTAACCACAATGCATCATTTCTATTGTCTTTTTGCTGTCATTTTTTACCACCATGCTTTGCGACATGTTGTTTCTTGAAATATGAGTCATTTGTAGCTTGACGCAGGGAAGTGCAGATCAATGCAAAGTTTTGTCTCCGTGCTCTTCGTCTTGTTATTGCACTTACTACTTACCCAAGTATGCTAGTAGGGTCCACAAACTCGACTGTGGTGAACTCGTTTTATTTGAAAGCTGGTAATTCGAAAAAGCTATGAAAACTTCCATGTAAACTAACTTTCGCGACGACAGACGAGCAACATGATCCAAGGTCAAACTTCGTCGGAGTTTCACATTCACGTGCATCATCAGTGTAGACCGAAAGAAGAGGCAACGTAAAACTAAAGCCAAACTTAAAAATTATCAGTCCTAGACCGGCTATGAGCTTAAAACAGTAACATTGGTAGACTAGTATATTTTCTATATTGAACAAGCATGAAAGAACAGAAGATGTTGTCCAGTCACTGATTGATAGATAGATTAACGCTGTGCATAAAAATGATGTACATTTATGATAATTATATATAACTGATTACAATTCTATGGTAAATAGTCTAGTTATAAAATTTAAAAAAATACAAAAATAATCATACAGCATATGCATGGTCGTTGGGTTGGAATCAACATGGCTCCAACAGCTCTTTTAATCTATTCGTTGCCAGCAGGGCCGACTCTCGTTTAGCCGGTGGTTGTTATGTTTCTTCTAATTGCCTACAACGGTTTTGCAGGCATTTACAATGCTTATGGTCACAGAGATGACGATTTTTACCGATTTCTATGGATCACAGAGTTGATAAAACGAGTGCTTACTCACTATGCCTTTTGGCCACAGAGCTGGCATCGTTTTCAAAATACCGCCCTTCCCGGGATGCATGTAAGCTTGCAAATGGAACTGCACTTTAAGATATTTATAACGTCAGGCTTAAAGCTGACTCAAAGTACCAACCATTTATACTGACCTGTTTGTTGTTTGTTTTTGCCGAAATACTCCGACAGAACAGGCAGATAAACTCCAAAACCCAGGACAAAACCACAGTGAAGTGCATTGATAAAAGTTGTACAAATACAAACTACCCACGACCACCTGGAATCAGGCGAACGACTGCCTTGACCATACAACATGCTAAACGACCAACATAAAATCTGCTCGGATAATATATAATAATGGTTGATAAATGAACAATAAATTACTAATAAAGCCCGTTTGCTGGAAATAAACAAGCTGAGATGTCTAGCGTTGACAGCTCAGTTTAACATTAGCAAACGATCGTGTCTCAATCCGCGGTAACGATCGACTATTTGTCGCTGAACATGAACGGGTGAATTTTCTGGTTTTTGTTTGCCGTGGAAGGCAATTGATTTGGTTTTGCCCAAGTAGGCGGTTCGATCATTTGTTTGTGCCTCAGTAGGCGATTGGACATCGGCTTGGGAACATTATTCTGGGATTATTATATTCTGTCTACCAGCCAATCAGTGACCTTGAACAAATTCTTGCAATCTGTAATTCTATTGGCGCGGTCTGATCAAGACAATGGCGCTTGCTACCAGAGGCTCTGACGACCTTCTTGCAATCTGTAATTCTATTGGCGCGGTCTGATCAAGGCAATGGCGCTTGCTACCAGAGGCTCTGACGAGCTTCTGCAATCTGTAATTCTATTCTGATCAAGGCAATGGCGCTTGCTACCAGAGGCTCTGACGAGCTTCTTGCAATCTGTAATTCTATTGGCGCGGTCTGATCAAGGCAATGGCGCTTGCTACCAGAGGCTCTGACGAGCTTCTTGCAATCTGTAATTCTATTGGCGCGGTCTGATCAAGGCAATGGCGCTTGCTACCAGAGGCTCTGACGAGCTTCTTGCAATCTGTAATTCTATTGGCGCGGTCTGATCAAGGCAATGGCGCTTGCTACCAGAGGCTCTGACGAGCTTCTTGCAATCTGTAATTCTATTGGCGCGGTCTGATCAAGGCAATGGCGCTTGCTACCAGAGGCTCTGACGAGCTTCTTGCAATCTGTAATTCTGGCGCGGTCTGATCAAGGCAATGGCGCTTGCTACCAGAGGCTCTGACGAGCTTCTTGCAATCTGTAATTCTATTGGCGCGGTCTGATCAAGGCAATGGCGCTTGCTACCAGAGGCTCTGACGAGCTTCTTGCAATCTGTAATTCTATTGGCGCGGTCTGATCAAGGCAATGGCGCTTGCTACCAGAGGCTCTGACGAGCTTGTCGCTGCTCGCGGCTCAAAAGTCCGGTAAGGGAGAGTGTAGGTCAGTGCCTCTGGGACCAGGGTATCTGTCTCCTGGTGTTAATATTTCGTCAACTGCGACTCAGCCTAGTTCCAGGCTTTCACCGACGAAGGAGAGCTGAAAGCTCCGCTTACTGCGGCAAATTAAACTCCCGGGGGGGGGGGGGTCGTGGGGGTGGGGGGGGGGGGGGGGGGGGGGGGGTACTGGGTTAAAAAATGGTTAGGTATGTGCGGCGAGATGTTCAGACCTGGACCCTGTTTTTGGAATTTGTCACTCGAAAACCTGGATTTACGAATTTTCCAAATAAAAAAACCCTGGATTTATAATTTTTCTAACACCTTTACGTCTGACTTAGGCATTATTATTGTTCATGCAGAGTTTTACTGAAACGCCGATACCACATTATGCAAATTATTAAAAATTAATAAATGTTTTTTAGGCTATAACCTGGATTAATGATTTTTATGCGTTCATTTAACCTGGATTAGAGAATAAAATGGCCCAAAACCTGCACCCTGTACCGCCGCACATATATATCATGTAATTATTGGGAGTACCCCATACTGCTGCGGACAGCTATCAAATAGCTATGCTAGCTTATGCTGTAGTAGCTCAGTGTTGTATACTGTACCAATGAAGTTCAATCCAGATAATGCGAGTTCCTCAGTTTTACGATAGTCTAAATGAATCATAAATACAATCAGTTCTAAATACACAATAATCTACTTACTTCTGTGGGACTTCCCATCATCAAATTATTCATACCGACTTTGCTTATGTGTCCGTCTTACATACAGGGAAGCAAGGGTGGCCGAGTGGTGAGAGCACTCACCGCTGCGGTGCATGGTTCAATTCACGGACCGGACGCTTCATGTGAGTGGAGTTTGTCAGTACGTTCTCTCCCTTGCTTCGAGGGATTTTCTCCGGGTACTCCGGTTTTCCTCCCGGGCCCTCAGTACTGAAACGAACAATATTTCGATCGGGAGCTAGTCAACAAAACGCTGACCCGGCCCATGGACCACCCCATGGACCACCCCATGGAATACCCTATGGACTACCCCCAGAATCATTATAATAATTATAAGATCAATAGATTATCGTTAGAATTTTTAAATTTCCAGGCAGTTTTCTTTCTTTCGAAGTCACAGACGTACGTTGAAAACTAGCATTGTGCTCACCTCTTGTAGGATATAGCTCTGTTTTTTCTCCGATCAAGACAGAGAGATCATCATCCCATTTTGAACCTCTAATATGTCCTTCTACACAGTAAAACCTTTAAATTTAGTCTTATTCTCTACCATCCTCGGGAATATGACTTATTGTTTTCGTTCTCAGTAATTAACTCTTACATAGTCAAATGAAACCAGTGAAAAACGTTTGATGAGAGACAATAATCCACTAACATTATGGTATATCTGTTGCATATTTCCATTTTACCACTAGCTTTTTTCTTCAAATGTGACTTTGTGATCTAGAGCTATGTACATACCAATGTCGTACCCAGAGTATGCCTTTGTGCTTGAGTAAATCGAGTCAAAGTTGCTAAAAAAATGGTCAAAAGTTGCCAAAAATTGAAAAAGTTGCTCCCAAAATTTAAACAAGTTTTTTATTTTTTTTTATTTTCAAGATTCGCCCATAAGGTAGGTGTTGTATAATAGTTGCTCGCCAAAGTGAGCCATTGTATCCTAAAATTGGGTCATTCACTTCAGTTTCTTCGCTGTCAGTTGAACTGAAGCTCTCGCTTCTTTCCAGTACTGCCATAAATGAAATAACAAAATGGCGACTCCAGTTCTTAGCGAACCGCTGGAAATTTGGCGCGTTGTTCGCGGGCGATATTAAATTAATAACTGCTGTCCTGTTCGTGGGGGCACATCAATTCATACTGAGTTGAAAACAAAGGATTTCATTTGCATGGTCAATACACGCCGGTCTACAGCATTTTTAGTAACAACCAAATCAACTGCAAAATTTGAGTTAAGTTGTGTGTTTGTCTGTTTGATTTCTCTGAAAGTTCATCTGTTGCTCAAAAGTTGATCTCGGAGGCAAAAGTCAGCAAAAAAAGGTGCTGAGCCCGCGTTCCTCCTGGTCAGCACTCTTCTCGTTGGTAGGTGGGAGCTGACCAAGAGGAACGCGGGCTCTGGGTACGATATAATGTATGTACAAGACAGTGTGAGGTCCTAATTATAGCAACACGTGACATGTATCATTTATCATAACCACGCGCTTGTGTGTTTAGGTCGTTTTCGCGCGAGCACGAGGATTCAACACAAACTTTGTTAATTCTCGTAGTTGTAGATGTAATGGAAGCTCAGAAACCATGTCCTCTGAGCTTGTTGCATATATTTTGTTGCTCTTATTCTTCTTCAGGAGATCAATGCAAGGCAACAATGATGCAAACACCATTATACCACCGATGACATAAAACGATGTGACATACGAGCCCATTTGATCGGCTAAATATCCTGAAATACATGGAAAAAAATCGGTCATTCCTAGTTCACATACCTAACGGGGAGGGTGTAAGCTACAGTGGTATATGGGTTGTGTGCGGAGTATAAATAAGGAGTCAAGTAAAATATTACCCGTTGTTACTAATACTTAGTGGATAAAGGATGGCCGAGAGAAAGTTGGAGCAGGCTTACAAGCGCGACGACAAATGTCCTGGCCCCGGTTGCACGAAAGGTGAATAGCATTATCCACCGGCTAAGTCTTATCCAACGGATAAAACTGATGCAGTTATCCAATGAATTTTATCCGTAGGATAGGACTTATCCGGTGGATAGCGTTATTCACCTTTCGTGCAACCGGGGCCAGTGGGGGCCAGAACTCCAAAATCCGTGGCCGATAGTGGAATTGCCAGTTTAGAACAGGATGGATGAATTCAAAGATGAGGACATTCCACTCAGGGATCAAGTAAGAACGCCGAGAACATCATCATAGACACGCGCCGTTGTACAATGGCAAAAACGTATTGAAGACGAACTTGCGTTTGTGCCAAAGAGAAGAGATTGTGTCACGGGACAGAGAAAACACAAGACAATCAAACTGCGTCCTGCGAGGACTACGTGCGCACTTCCAGACAAGGCCACGTATCTGGCTGTAAGCCGACGTGGGAGTCCATGTCAGGCTGAGGCTTAGGGTTTTGAAGTCTCTGCGGCACACCCATACCCACGATACCCCCCTAAGAAGTACGTATTTGACTACTACAGTAGGTCTCTTGTGTACCTGCAAATGGTGGTCCTCTACAAACACCCATACCCAGGATACCCCCCTAAGAAGTACGTATTTGACTACTACAGTAGGTCTTGTGTACCTGCAAATGGTGGTCCTCTACAAACACCCATACCCAGGATACCCCCCTAAGAAGTACATATTTAACTACTACAGTAGGTCTCGTGTACCTGCAAATGGTGGTCCTCTACAAACACCCATACCCAGGATACCCCCCTAAGAAGTACGTATTTGACTACTACAGTAGGTCTCGTGTACCTGCAAATGGTGGTCCTCTACAAACACCCATACCCACGATACCCCCCTAAGAAGTACGTATTTAACTACTACAGTAGGTCTCGTGTACCTGCAAATGGTGGTCCTCTACAAACCCATACCCATACCCCCCTAAGAACCTGACCCTAAGTAAGTACGTATTTAACTACCCTACAGTATTTGACTACTACAGGTCTCGTGTACCTGCAAATGGTGGTCCTCTACAAACACCCATACCCAGGATACCCCCCTAAGAAGTACGTATTTGACTACTACAGTAGGTCTCGTGTACCTGCAAATGGTGGTCCTCTACAAACACCCATACCCAGGATACCCCCCTAAGAAGTACATATTTAACTACTACAGTAGGTCTCGTGTACCTGCAAATGGTGGTCCTCTACAAACACCCATACCCAGGATACCCCCCTAAGAAGTACATATTTGACTACTACAGTAGGTCTCGTGTACCTGCAAATGGTGGTCCTCTACAAACACCCATACCCAGGATACCCCCCTAAGAAGCACGTATTTGACTACTACAGTAGGTCTCGTGTACCTGCAAATGGTGGTCCTCTACAAACAAACACCCATACCCAGGATACCCCCCTAAGAAGTACGTATTTGACTACTACAGTAGGTCTCGTGTACCTGCAAATGGTGGTCCTCTACAAACACCCATACCCAGGATACCCCCCTAAGAAGCACGTATTTGACTACTACAGTAGGTCTCGTGTACCTGCAAATGGTGGCCCTCTACAAACACCCATACCCAGGATACCCCCCTAAGAAGTACGTATTTCACTACTACAGTAGGTCTCGTGTACCTGCAAATGGTGGTCCTCTACAAACACCCATACCCAGGATACCCCCCCTAAGAAGTACGTATTTAACTACTACAGTAGGTCTCGTGTACCTGCAAATGGTGGTCCTCTACAAACACCCATACCCAGGATACCCCCCTAAGAAGTACGTATTTCACTACTACAGTAGGTCTCGTGTACCTGCAAATGGTGGTCCTCTACAAACACCCATACCCAGGATGCCCCCCCCCCCCCCTAAGAAGTACGTATTTCACTACTACAGTAGGTCTCGTGTACCTGCAAATGGTGGTCCTCTACAAACACCCATACCCAGGATACCCCCTAAGAAGTACGTATTTGACTACTACAGTAGGTCTTGTGTACCTGCAAATGGTGGTCCTCCACAAACACCCATACCCAGGATACCCCCCTAAGAAGTACGTATTTCACTACTACAGTAGGTCTCGTGTACCTGCAAATGGTGGCCCTCTACAAACACCCATACCCAGGATACCTCCCTAAGAAGTACGTATTTGACTACTACAGTAGGTCTTGTGTACCTGCAAATGGTGGTCCTCCACAAACACCCATACCCAGGATACCCCCCTAAGAAGTACGTATTTGACTACTACAGTAGGTCTCGTGTACCTGCAAATGATGGTGTTCCACAAACACCCATACCCAGGATACCCCCCTAAGAAGTACATATTTAACTACTACAGTAGGTCTCGTGTACCTGCAAATGATGGTCCTCTACAAACACCCATACCCAGGATACCCCCCCCTAAGAAGTACGTATTTGACTACTACAGTAGGTCTCGTGTACCTGCAAATGATGGTGTTCCACAAACACCCATACCCAGGATACCCCCCTAAGAAGTACATATTTAACTACTACAGTAGGTCTCGTGTACCTGCAAATGGTGGTCCTCTACAAACACCCATACCCAGGATACCCCCCTAAGAAGTACGTATTTGACTACTACAGTAGGTCTCGTGTACCTGCAAATGATGGTGGTCTCACAAACACCCATACCCAGGATACCCCCCTAAGAAGTACATATTTAACTACTACAGTAGGTCTCGTGTACCTGCAAATGGTGGTCCTCTACAAACACCCATACCCAGGATACCCCCCTAAGAAGTACGTATTTGACTACTGCAGTAGGTCTCGTGTACCTGCAAATGGTGGTCCTCTACAAACACCCATACCCAGGATACCCCCCTAAGAAGTACGTATTTGACTACTACAGTAGGTCTCGTGTACCTGCAAATGGTGGACCTCCACAAACAGTTATTGAAGCTATCATGAACCCCATTCCAAGAGCAAGACCACTTTTCTCAGGTTCCACAGCAGACAATAAGAACAAAGACTGAAATAAAACAAATCCACCATTCGTAATGCCATACACGACACCAAACGCAACCAAGTGAATGTAGTTCTTGGCTGAAGACAGCAAGACAACAGCAACTCCTGATGTGAAGATTGAAAGCTGGAGCGAATAAAGTGGAGAGAGTTTGAACTTATTGAGGATCTGCCCAAAGATGATACGAGATGCAGCATTGCAGATAGAAAAGTAAATGTAGACTTGAACGGCTTTACTGTTTGATATTCCCAGGTCCTTGGCGAACTGTACCTGTACAGAGTAAAACAAAAACTAAATGAATGGATAAATGAATGAATAAAAGGATGAATGAATGGTTGAACAGATGGATGAATGGAGACAGGATTCAGCTGTCGATCTGTCAAGACAAGTAGTTGTCTGTTATTGCTCTAAAACTATAGTTCGCCTTTTCAGACAGATCCAGACAGACAGATTCAGACAGACAGATACAGACATATACAGAGAGACACATAAAGATATGAATGGCTGGATGAAATTTAATGAACTTGTAATTGTTAATTTTAACAAATTCTTACCAGATGAAAATGTGGTGAGTACATACCAAGATAAGCCAGCACAATTGACATTAAACCAAGTGTATACCTAACATTGGAGAAGAGAGAACAACAATCTCTAAAGGTCATACGTCTCTTCTCTTGCTGTACGCCAGTCACTTCATCTGTGATCGACATGTTTTCTTGTTCACTTCTGACCGGGTCATATGTAGTAGCAGCAATGGAAATCAACACCATCAGACCAGACATAACTCTAAAGGAATTTCTCCATCCCAGTGTATCGATGAGGAATGCATTACATTGACTTAGTATCAACAAACCAATAACATTCCCAGAAGTGACAATACCAGTAGCCAAAGCCCAGTTCTTCTTGAAATACATTTTTGTCACTGTGAAGCTAATGTTCAAACTAACACCACCCGACAAGCCAAAGACGACTCCATATGAAATATAGAGAGTTATTAAGTGTTTCACAAAGGAACTTGCAGCCAGTGATATAGCACATATCAAACCACATGACATGGTCACAGCTCTATGTCCAAAGCGATCTGTCAACATGACACCCAAAGGCCCAGCCACAAATGCAAGGCCCATAGCAATCGACCCTGCCCATGCTGAAATAAATAGAGACTGATTGATGCTCGAGGACAAGACATGTACAAGACATGTACAAGACAAGACACGTACAAGACAAGACATGGAGAAGACAAGACATGTACAAGACAAGACATGTACAAGAGAAGACATGTACAAGACAAGACATGTACAAGACAAGACAAGACAAGACATGTACAAGACAAGACAAGACATGTACAAGACAAGACATGTACAAGACAAGACATGTACAAGACAAGACATGTACAAGACAAGACATGTACAAGACAAGACAAGACAAGACAAGACATGTACAAGACAAGACAAGACATGTACAAGACAAGACATGTACAAGACAAGACAAGACATGTACAAGACAAGACATGGAGAAGACAAGACATGTACAAGACATGTACAAGACAAGACATGTACAAGACAAGACATGTACAAGACAAGACATGTACAAGACAAGACATGTACAAGACAAGACAAGACAAGACATGTACAAGACAAGACAAGACAATACATGTACAAGACATCGTCATGGACCACCGTCATGGACCCCCCTCTCAAATCCACAGCAAAATCCCTCAAAAACTAACAGTATAAAAAAATAAATGCAACGATAAGGGTTTAGTAATAATTATAGGCATTAAAATCGATCGATTGTTTACGCTTCATAAACTCACCGTATTAAAAACAAACTTTTCGACATCGTGTAAAAATAAACGGTTAAGTAACCTCCGGAGCACGTTTCCACCTCTTCAGAGCCTTTTTAGTAAGTTTGGTTGTCTTTATCGTTGTGCAAAAATTTCTGGAGCTACTCTGAAGAGAACCAAAAAGGTGGAATCGTGCTGTGGAAGTTACTTAACTGATTATTTTTACCGTAACTAAAACCTGGAATCACCTAAAACCACCTACAACCACCAGTTTACAACCATCTAGATAGTGATACCTGTGGAAGAGGCTAGTACAAACACTAAATGCCTATTTATATATTGTTAATATGATCTATCAATGACAAATAAAGATTCCTTGCTTCCTGAGGAGATTTTGGCATCGCCAAGTTCTCCTCATCCATGATAATGTATGCTAATTCCGAAAATTCTTGGGTGCAATTAAGGTTGGAACAGTTCCTGTCACACAAGTGTTGTTCACAAAGGAAGACATCATCCTTGTCGACATTAACAAGGAAGTTCTGGGTAGCTGATACCTCTGGAAGAAAATATAAAATATCAGGACGGCCTGATGATTCGCTACTGATTGATGGTCTAATCCGATGGTTATTCCAAAGTCTTGCAAACCTATGTAATTCTTCTCTAATCAAATCCATGTAGCAAAACCTTAGACAATCAATGTGAATTGGATCGGAATCGCAATAAAGATCACTATTTCTGAGCTCTTTAAAATGTTGCATCCACCAATTAGAACATCCCCTTCGCAACTGTGACCACCATGCCTCTATTCTTTGATTGGATACTGACCGACCATACATAAAGCTCTTGTCTTTTGCAAAGGAATCGCATGAACTGTTTCGCAAAAAACGCTGAATACCAGCAACGTTGTTGTTTTCGGTACCATAATCTGCCCGTACAATGCGTGGAGTACCTCCTACTTCCTTAATGCATTCAACAAAATATTTTGCAATAACAGCTGGGTTATTGTTTGACATTCCTACTTCAAGCCACATAATCCTCCTGCTGTACCCATCTATGCAACCATGTATACAAAACCCAAAGGGTTTTAGTTTATCATAGCCATCTATATGCCATAAGAAATTGGGTCCTCTGCCTTTGTACTGACGTCGCTGCAATCGATGCTTCAACCTCGGGATCTAAGATTCTAAGAGCATGTCGTACTGTTTCTTTACTGACAACTAATCCTTGTTCTATCGTTAATCTTTGCCAAATAGATCGATATCCAATAGCACTCCACTGCATTGTAGCTCTTGCTCTATATGACTTAATATTGTTGATAGGTCTGATGGATTTATCCTTCTTCTAAGCCCCCTCCTGGAAAGAACTCGCTTTAACTGCCTGGGACTAAGTGTCAGGCTGTGTATCAGTAGAAGACAGGCAAGGATTTCCTTTTGATTATACCCAAGATTGAAATATTGCTCTATTAGGTCATTACGATCTTCCATCTTGAATTTACCTTCGCCTTTAATATGAGCCTGCAGTTTATACTATAATAAGTATGCGCAGCAATATTCGCGCAGTTCGTTTCCAGGCAAACTCGACTTGTAACTCGACTTGTATGTCGACTTATAACTCGACTTGTAACTCGACTTGTATGTCGACTTATAACTCGACTTGTAACTCGACTTGTATGTCGACTTGTAACTCGACTTGTAACTCGACTTGTATGTCGACTTATAACTCGACTTGTAACTCGACTTGTATGTCGACTTGTATGTCGACTTATAACTCGACTTGTAACTCGACTTGTAACTCGACTTGTATGTCGACTTATAACTCGACTTGTAACTCGACTTGTATGTCGACTTGTATGTCGACTTGTAACTCGACTTGTATGTCGACTTGTATGTCGACTTATAACTCGACTTGTATGTCGACTTGTAACTCGACTTGTATGTCGACTTGTAACTCGACTTGTATGTCGACTTGTATGTCGACTTGTATGTCGACTTGTATGTCGACTTGTATGTCGACTTATAACTCGACTTCGGTAACTCGACTTGTATGTCGACTTGTATGTCGACTTATAACTCGACTTCGGTAACTCGACTTGTATGTCGACTTATAACTCGACTTCGGTAACTCGACTTGTATGTCGACTTGTATGTCGACTTATAACTCGACTTATAACCTGAAATAAAAATTGTGTCATGGCCCTTCGAGGGCTCCGTAGATGGCTTACTATTTTCTAAATTTGTTCAGGAGGTTATGTACACGCGCCTGCAATAACGTATGACACACGTCACATCTCTGTAGAAATCAACCAATCAGAATGGACCGTTCCCACGCCTGAAATGGCCAAGAAACGATCGCGAAATCAAAACATTTTTACATGGAAGATTGTCAAACCACCGAGAGAATAAAATTCAAGGATCAGAATTTCAATCACGTGTATATCTCAAAAGCTATGAATAGAAAGCTCAAGAAATGTCGCAATTTACTGGGAACAGAAACAATTCACATAAACATTGCAGATGACAGCGGATAACACGTGTACTCGTTACATTGTTCTTGATCTTGTTGCATCTACATTCGTTATTAATAAAGTTAAAAGTTGTGTTATTTAGTAGTCTGACTCTACATCACATTTCTTTAAAATCATCATGCATACGACAGCACTTCACTTGGTTGAACCAATTACTAGTTGTATAGTATATTTGCCAATCTTTGGGGTTGTCTGCAACTCAGCTTTATAAGAGTATGGATAATAAATTAACCTTAAACTGGGTTGCCTGTGCTGCTTGATGGTGTTTTGATCACGATGTCACGCAATCCTAGCATTCAGCGTTATTCTAGATGGTTGTAAACTGGTGGTTGTAGGTGGTTGTAGGTGGTTGTAGGTGGTTGTAGGTGGTTTTAGGTGATTCCAGGTTTTAGTAGTTACGTTATTTTTACACGATGTCGAGAAGTTTGTTTTTAATACGGTGGGTTTATGAAGTGTAAACAATCGATCGATTTTAATGCCCTTAATTATTACTAAACCCTTATCGTTGCATTTATTTTTTGATACTGTTATTTTCTGAGGGATTTTGCTGTGGATTTGAGAGGGAGGGTCGGTCCATGACGGTGGTCCATGGACCTATTTGACCATATAAATCAATATGCGAACCAGGTCCACGATGGGGGTCCATGGACCTGGGGTTCATGTTATGTATGTCCTCTCCCCCTAAAAGGTACTGACTTGGTGTCTTCGGGTGTTCCTTTTAAATGCGAGACCCCCTAATCGCAGTACCAACTCGCGGATTTCAAAGCCTAAAAGGTACAAACATATAACGAGCATCCCCACCATTTATACATGGGAGTCCCCACCTCCGTGGCTGCTATAAATACCAGATTCGCTCTCGGTTATTTGCATACTTATAAGAAGCCACCATGCATTAAGATATTCATAACATTAAAATACCTGGAAGCAAAGTACTTAAAGTATAGCAACCATTACTGACCTGTTTGTTCTTTAGTTGTGCCGAAATACTCAGATAGAACAGGCAGATAAACTCCAAAACTCAGGTAAAAACCACATTGAAGTACATTGGTAAGAGTTGCACAAATACAAACAACCCACGACCACCTGGAATCAGGCGAACGACTGCCATGAAAACACAACATGCTGAACTTCGATTTGTCAGTACACGACCAACATATAAGAAGTCGATTTGGATAATAATCGCATGGATTGATTACTGCGTTATGTATATTGGTAACTGGCTTACGTAACATGACCAACAAGAAGCTTGGTAAACCATTAAATGGTTGATATATTAACAGTAGAAAGTCGGTCACGAGGGTTATTGACGTGTGACTGTGTCCAGACATTCGGGTATAAAGGTAAGCTCATTTTGCCTCATTATTTGTTTACACCTTCATTTCCTTCAGTTTGGTGTTATCCTGGAAAAGACTATTTTAAATAGTAATATAAATCAATCGCGGCAGATTAATTCAGCTTAACATTTTCAATAGCTCTCTTGAATACCGTATTTCAATAGTCGTTTCTAATAGAAAGTGAAGTGCTGCGAGTTGAATTATTTGCAGGTTAACTATGCCCATTCACTTCTACATTTCAGGCAAGTGATGACACGTGACAGATATACACATAGATCTAAATTGATATTTATTAACTTTCAAATTCGCCACGCAGGCTACTTTCAAATGTAAACATAAATTCTTGTGAGGTTATGTGCAGAATTTTAGGTGAATTGTGCGCTTTGGGTTAAAAGCATCAAATTTGGTAGAAATAAAGGTTTTGCTATGCTGATTTTAAAATATCTGATATGGTGCCACCTGGCATAGTGTAAATACTCGACTGGACTCCTGGACTGGACTCCTGGACTGGACTTCTGGACTGGACTCCTGGACTTTGATTTTTGAATATTTTGAACATTTTGATTTGAAAACACACAAGTAAATACATTTTTTTGATTCATTGTTATTTTTGCTACTCTGCTTTGCTAGGACTATCCGCGGGGGGGGGGGGGGGGGGGGGGGGGGGGGATTGCTTGGGGAGGGGTGGGACTAGGAGTAGGGGAAAAGGGGAGAAAATCAAGCCGCTGGGTTTCCAAGAACTATAAAGAGACAGTAACTCCCCCACCCACGCATTGTCCAGTTCACAGGTTCGGTTCTTATCATTCAGATATCCGATTTCAGTCACATGTAGTTACCCGGTAGCTCAAGAGCTTCATCTTTATATCTCTTCGAATTCATAACTTTTATTGAACCCCTTTTTATGGCAAATGGCAAGTCCAATTGCCGTTCATTCAAGTCTTGGAACGACCTATAACCAAGAGCTCATGATCTCTTGCCGACAACCTTTTTTGAAACAGCGAACAGCGGTCACGAAGGTCGCCTGGTACCTTAATTCAAAGTAATACAGTGGAGATCTCAATAACTCAAAACCTTCGAAGAAAGCAGCGTTTCGTGTTGTTTGAGATCCGAGTTATTGAGAGTAAAATTACAGGTGTAGTGAAGCAAATACAAGAAAAATGGCCTGTCAAATTAGTGAGGATTAGAGTTCTCGGGATTCCACTGCCACACCGTATTCAATTCTCTCACCGGCCACGCCCTGGGCATTCAACTTGTTGTCGTGTCCGGCCAGTATGGACTTTGACAATAGTGGTTTTCTTTTCTCCGAAAGGTAGTGGATTGAATTTGAACAAAATATTTTGATTTCATATGAGTTACTCCCGTCCATATTGCGTTGTTTATTGCATGAACATGCAAAATTTACATCATGAGAAAACTTTCGAAGAATTACTTATTTGAATAATAATTCTTTATTCCACAAAAATTTGAATTGAAGTCCGGGTCGGGACATGGAGTATTTGAACATCATTTTTGCCCGAGATTTTGTCCTCGATTTAATTACTTCAATCTAAGCAATCTAAGCAAGTGTCAAGTATAATTATGGGTATAATTATTTGAATAATAAGTAATCAAAAACACATGGGTGATGTATTATATGTCACGCTAGCTAATGTCACGCTTAAACTACAATATTATTCATGTTACTGTTGCCCGGCGAAGCTATTGATGGACTGGTATCACGCCAGGTTGATAATTATATTTATTACAGTCATTCTCAAAGAGGTTGTCCACGATATATGTTAAAATTCTTTAATATAGGTCACGTGATAAACGCAGAAAACAGCTTTATCTTCGCTAAATATAGAAATTTCGGACTGCATTGTTTCTGCAATGCATCTATATCATTTTTTATTATATGGCAGTCCGGTCCGGCTGAAAATGGAGCAATCTGATTGGTTGTCCGAGCGGTCGGTATCCTGCAGTCGGACCGGCGTTCCGGACCGGTGGGCCTTCCGGGTCTTTCTTTGTTTTGTACATGATGTAGTTTATAAAGTTTCCTTTTGCATAAAACTAAAATTTGACATGTCGGAACAACACTACCCGGAGTTTTCGATACATTTAGACTATCCTATAAATGACGAGATAAGTGACGATGTACTTCAACAAGTCTACGATACAGCCATTGACGATCTAAACAAGGAAAACATCGCGGATAAAGTTGCAGAGTTTCGTGACTTTGTTACGGAACAACAATCTAAAAACACCAGAGAAAAAACAAAATACGACCTCACCGTCTGGCAGAGATTTTGCCTTACCAAAAACGAACAAAGAGAATTGGAGAACATACCTGGGGATGAGCTGAATCTTCTTCTTTGCTCCTTTTTTAAAACAGTTGCAAAGAAAAATGGCGACCAATACGAGCCCGGTACTCTGACTTCATTTCAGAGAAGCATTCAACGCTATTTGAATACCCAAGGCTCCAAAGCTAACATCCTAAAGGGAGATGAGTTCAAGTTATCCCGAGAGGTCCTTGCTTCAAAGCGAAAAGAGCTTGTTGTCAAATATGGGAAAGGAAACCGTCCCCAAGCGAGTAGACAGGTGCTCGATGAAGAAGAAGACAAGTTGTTTGCAACAGGAGAACTAGGTGACTCCAACCCACAAGTCCTTCAACGCACAGTTTGGTGGCTATTATCCCTGCACTTTGGTTTTAGGGCGAGAGATGAAAGTAGAAGGCTGTTATGGGGAGATGTGTCCCTTGAAAACGACCCAGAAACAGGAAATGAAGTTTTGGTCTGGAAAGCTGAGAGGGGCTCGAAGACAAGACAAGGCCAAGATCATCCAAGTGGTCATCGTGAGTTTTATCCCACGGCTCAAGCGACTGGCAATGAGCGATGCCCAGTGAAACACTACAAAACGTTCATGAGTCATCGTCCAGTTGAAATGAATCAGCCAGAGTCTCCCTTCTATTTGGCCATCCATCACCAGAGGAAACCAGAAGATATCATCTGGTATAAAAAGTGTCCACTCGGAAAAAATGAAATCGGCAAGCTACTTTCGATGGCCATTAAAAACGCTGGTATCAAGGGAAGGATAACAAACCACTCTGTTCGTAAGACTAGTATTTCAAGACTTCTTGATGCAGATGTCCAAAAAAAATTACGTGGCACAGTTGAGTGGCCACAGAAACCTTAAAAGCCTCGATGCATACAAATCGGCGTCTGTCAAACATCAGCGGAGAATGTCATTTGCCTTAAGCCGCTCGACAGAAACAAGCACTAGCCAAGTACAAGTAAGCCAACCTGTTTTAAACGATTCAAATCGTCAAACAAGCAGTTCAAGTTCTCTTGATGAAAGCGATCCAGCTGTTTTCCATGGGGCCAAGTTTGAAAACTGCACTGTAAACTTACAGATAGTACATGGACCAGTTAAGCACATGGCGCCAACAACCACAAGTGAACCACTTCGCAAGCGACGAATCATTGTCAGTGACGATGAAGATGATTAGCCGTTGTCCTATTCTAACTACTCTTTAAACTGAAGAACAATTCGTTAACTTTATGTAGTGTTTTTATAGAGAAAGACTCAGTTTGGAAGTCGTTCTTCTAGAATTTTAAACTGCTTTCTTCATTCCAGTTCATTGAAAAAGGATCGATGAAAGTTCATGACAGCTCATGTCAAATTTAAGCCAATCAGATCTTAGTATGTCAGTAAGAGAGCCAATCAGATCGAAGATCAAATTGATTGCTGACGTTCTTGACAGTTTAGTGGCTTCCTACTTGTAAACAAGTTCGAAATAATAAAATTACGACTCAACGAGGATCAAACTCACGACTGATTCTATTTATTTGTCATTTCTGATCAGCCATATAATAAATAAGTTATTGACCGAGCGTGAGGTCCGGATAGGGGGATATTTGGTCGAGTTCGGTTTCGCTCTGTTTGGACCGAGCCGAAGGCGAGGTCCAAACAGAGCGAAAACGAACTCGACCAAATATCCCCCTATCCGGACCTCACGCTCGGTCAATAACCTCTATATATTTAGCGAAGATAAGCTGTTTTTGTGTTTATCACGTGACATCATTAAAGGACCGATTAGAGTCATTCCAATAAATTAAGGCACTACTTAATAGCTGTTAGTGTTTATTTGATGCAAAGGAACAAAAGGAGACAAAACATTTATAAGCGTCTAATAATGTTATAAACCTAGAAAGCGGAGAAGTGGAAATGACACCATTGAGTATTTGAGGGAGAAAAATGAATCAGATAAAGCCCTAAAAGAAAGAGAGTTGGAGTTAAAAGGTTTAGAGATAGCACAGCAAACAAAGATAGCACAAGAATCACAGAGTCAGATGACAGAAATGATGCAAATGATGCATCAACAGCAACAACAAGCACAAGCAATGCAGTCCATGATTCTCCAGCA
This sequence comes from Actinostola sp. cb2023, assembly GCA_033675265.1. NCBI lineage: Eukaryota > Metazoa > Cnidaria > Anthozoa > Actiniaria > Actinostolidae > Actinostola > Actinostola sp. cb2023. Next base: position 71,530 of record JAUJYZ010000550.1, read on the forward strand.
GCAACAGCAGCAAGGAAAAGCCATGCTTTCTCTTATTGAAAGCCTGAATGGGTCAAAGAAGTAAGGGTACTTCACAACAGACACGTTTTATGCAATATAGGCAATATTTAAGCTATTTATTGGGATGATTATCTCTAATGTTGGAAAGAAAAATGCTTACACTTATTTTTTTAGAGTGATGGCAAATGTTTAGTTCCAATATTAAAGTACTAATATCCAGTACTGCCTCAATAATTCGGCTGAGAGCTAGCACTCTCCTAAGTTGAAGAGATATGAATAAAATGTTATTTTTGCTGTATCTCTACTACAGTCAGATACATAAATAATACTAATACTTTAATTCATTTAATTACATTTGAATGAATTACCTTTGAAGTTATACATTCTTCTTCTTTTTCATAAAGGGTAAATAGGATACATATTTTTTTATAGTTTTTTTATGAAAAATAATCTTGAATGTGTGGAGGGGCAAGACCAAAAAAATCAGATGTCTGGTTCCCGTACAGACAAGTGAGAGCATTTCTTAGTAGAGCAGACACTATGTATAACTTCCCAACACTACTCAACTCAATTTTTAAATTCTTTTTGAAATCCATGAATTTGAAATAGTTTGCTATGTCTCCAAACACCCACTCTACCGAGACCCTGACTTCACTCATACTTTTGTTGTATGCCATCATTTGTGGAGTCATGTGAACACCATTTCGAAATGGGGCCTGCAGGTGAACATGCAGTGGGTATGCAGGGTCCCCGTAAACACACATTGGATGACCACCTGGTGAAATTGCATGTTGTCGCAGTACATGTAGCAAACCTGAATCTGCTAGCATCCCTGAATCGTGTTTCCTTCCTTCTGCAAAAAAAAGGGTTACAAAAAGGAGGAAAGGATGTTGGTTATTGGCTCTTTGGAAGTTTTCAGCAAATATAACTGGTCTTTAATCGTACTGGTTACTGCCATTTAGCTGTGGTAAGTTACTTCAAGGTACTTTACTACATATAAGCTTACATGTAGCTAGTTTGTGAAGATAAAAATAAGTGTTCACTTAATCCAATAAATCATCATTTACATAAATCATGTATGATGTATACAGTGAACAAAATATGTAGGCTGGTGTACATTTATACAGTGAAAAATAAAACAACACTGAACAAAGTGGCCTGTACTTTGTATCATTTTCTGAAGTGTAACTTACCAACAGGACCATACAAATTGGCGATTAAACCATTTGGGATTGCTACAGCCTGGAATTTTAAACTGTGTACGCGCTTGTGGCCATTATATAGGATTCTCTGATTTGTCCCTGGTCTGGCTATGGGTCGAACGGTACCATCACTAAACCCAAAGCAGTTATCTAGAGGGGCTCCCATTTGATGTATACAATCGGCATACGTTTGTAAAGCAGCTGGGTTTAATATGTCATCATTCCATTCGGTAATTTTCTGATGATGTTCGTCATAAATATAGTCTAGTACACAGTTTGTAGCCATGCACAGAACAGGTACTTGTCGCTGGCCAAATCTCTGCATCATGTCGCTGTACCGGCAGGGGTATGTTAGCCTCTTCAGAAGCATACACAGCGCCTCCATTCCTCCCACGACGTTTCTCTGTTCACAGATGAATACGTCGGGAATCCCTAGAGCATCTGCAAGCAATGGTAGGTCGCGTTTTCTTACACGAAACTCGGCAAGACACTCATCGTCCTCCATTTCATCAAGCTCGATCATACAACAGTAAAAACTCCTCGTCTGAAATCACGTTATCGTCAAAAGCATAAAGCAAGTGTTCTCTGGCCTTTTTAAAGGACATTTTGTAGAATTTAAAGGTAACTTAGATTTTCGAAATTTCCGCCGTCGGCCGACTCAGCCGTGTTGTTGTGTTGTTGCTTAGTGACTTTCATTTTCGCGGGTACGGGGCTACTATTCCCAATCCCTCCGCGAGTTTCGTCGCCGTAGCCGTTACAAAAACCGTCGATGCTTAAAGTCCCTAATATACACATACACTGCGGGAGGCGCGGGATGCACACAGGAAGTCCAACATAGGACATTACTCAACACAGGGAACCCAACATATGTATTGCGCGCGCGCGCTTTACCACAGGGAACCCATCAAAAAAAGACGCAAATATCATTTTTTGAATTATTTAGTAGCCTCAAAAGCAATGGTTGGGCTGCCTGTGTAAATGTATGGAGCTTTACAGCGAACATTAAAGTCTTCTAAATAAAATTCTTCAAACCCTCAAAGTGGTCTTACTTGTTCATTGTATTGTACTTTGAAATTGTGAGGCCATTCCGATCGATTTTGAGAGAGTTATGTTAATTTCCCTAACGAATAATACGGCTGGATATTTTTACGAGTAAACCCCCCCAAAAACGTCCTTTTTTCTTTCTTTGCTTATTTGTTAGCGTACAAAAGCTGTTTTTTGTGATTTGTTTGTGAAATGCGCGCGCTATCACACAATCGATACGCCATCGAGCGCGCGCTCGAGAGATTTTTCGTTGGCTTTTTTAACCAAAAAGATTGGATTTTCTTCATATTTTCTATACAGATATCATTAAAAAGTAGTTGTTTGTTTCCTTATTCCCTTTAGAAATACTTTTCTGTCGTTGTAGTGTTTTTTCTTTTTGCAATGAAAACCAAAACTGGTACAAAATATGCTGTGTTCAAAACCGGTTTTACCAGTGGGTAATACGCTCGGATATTTGGAGGTTTTGTGCCCTTTTATGGCAAATTTACGTCACAGTCGTATAATAAACGTTGTTATTATTCAAACTTCATACACTGTACTAAATTGTGGCTTCTGATTGGCTAAAATCGATCACGTGATCATGTGTTATCTGATGACAACGGCACTAGTGCCGTCCATCACAGTTTTACGCACGGTGCAGCAGTGTCATGGCGGCTGTTGATCCTGACAAAGACAGGTTTGACCAGCTAGCTAAAGAAGAAATAGACGAAATAATAGCAGGTGCTCAGCCTAAAACGACTGTTCGTCAAACTCGTTGTGGAGTTTCAGTGATGAAAGGTAAAAAACGAAGCTAATACATACAAACCATGTATGTATGTATGTATTCAAAACAAGCATTTTTTGCCGTCGGCCTCGGCTATCAGTCTATTCTTGTTCGTTGAGTGAAGAAGCTCAGAGCTTAAAATGATGAATGAAACTTGCCTTGTTATGACTTAAAAACAAAAGATAAATGCTTTATTCATGTTTTTTTTTTGTAGAATGGTTGCAATTGGAGTGGTTGTAGAGGAGATATCCAGCAGAAGCGTCGGAAGATCTAGTTAAATATATATTTTCTTTAAGCTTATTTACCGTGATTAATATTATATTTTGAACATTTCACAACTGCAGTGTATTCAGTTTGAATAATAAATGGGTTAGAGACTTCTAGTTCGTGCTTTACCGGCAAATAGCACAGGCAGCCCAACCATTGCTTTTGAGGCTACTAAATAATTCAAAAAATGATATTTGTGTCTTTTCTTGATGGGTTCCCTGTGGTAAAGCGCGCGCGCGCGCAATAAATATGTTGGGTTCCCTGTGCTGAGTAATGTCCTATGTTGGGCTTCCTGTGTGCGGGATGCGCCCGCAGCAAATGTGTATATTGAAACAAGGTATGAAACTAGGTCACGTGACAAATACGTTTTTGACCCTAATTTTGTCAATGTGATGTGAAAATTCAATTTTTCTTCGAATAACTAAACTTTACCGTATTCTCGAAACACTTTGTAAGTGTCAGTCGTCTAACTTCAACGTACGCTGAGAAACTAATTTTTGAAATTTTTTTTGTAATCGACTGGTTATTCCAGAACGATAGAGCTAACAAGGTATTCGGACCATCACAAGGAATAGGATATGGGAAAGTGGGAAACGGATGAGGGTTAATTCGTGGATGGGGGAGGTGGTTGGTACGGAAAGCTGAAGGCTGATGTCGAAAGGAGAAAGAAGTGGAGTGTGGGTGGATAAATAGAGTGACAAGTGGAGGGAAAAATAAATTAAAAATAAAAATTGAAAAAATAAAATAAAAACAATTTAATTTAATTTAATTAAAATAAAAATAAAAATAAATAATATAAAAAATAAATAAATGTTAAAAAAATAATGGAATTAATAAAAATAAAAATATTAATTAATTTGAATAAAAATAAAAAATTAATAAAAAATAAAAAAATATTATTATAAAATAAAAATAATAATAAAAAATTAAAAAATTAAAATTAGAAAATTAAAAGAAATAAAAAGAAAGGAAAGAAAAGAAAATAAGTGATATAAATGAATAATTTAATCTAAAATTTAATCAAATAATAAATAAATGTTAAATATAGATATTGAATTATGGATGATATCAAGGTAGAAGTGTGGTGTATGAATGTGGAGGGGCTGAGGTGACAAGTGGAGAAATGGATGATTGATAAAAGGAAAATAGAAAGAAAATAAATATGGAAATAGTGTGGTGTATGGATGTGGAGAGGCTGGGGTGTCAAGTGGAGAAATGGATGATAGAGAAGAAGAAATATAGAAGAACGAGAGATAAGATAGAGGTGTAGTGTATGGATGTGGAGAAGCTGGGGTGTAAGTGGAGTAATGGATGATAGATAAAAGATAAATAGAGAGAAAGTAAATATGAACAAGTTGGTGTAAAGTATGTAAATGTATAGGGTGTCAAGTAGAGGAGTTGATTTTTGATTACCGACTGGTTAATCCTGAGGGATCCAAGGGGGGGGGGGGGGGGGGGGGGGGAATCCAAAGGGGGGGGGGGGGGGGGGGATATCTTAAGGAAAAAAGGTGGAATGGGGGTGGTGGGGGATTATGGGGGATTCAAGCTACTGTGGTTGTCAGTGTAAAACTGTGAGTTTATAAAGCAAGAAGTGGGGGCAAGGGTCAAACGGAAATGTGGTACGATAGGGATCAGCAAACGTAAATGTTAAAAGCCTACATGGTGATGGAAGGACGTACCGACGACCTTAAGATAGTGACACATAATATATAGACATATGTCGGTAGAATTATAAAAAAAGCGGAGGGAATTGTATAAGAAAAGAGGTAAAGAAACGTGTAAACTGATGGGCATATTAGGAGAAATGGATAGGGCTATTATAGGAATTGAAAATACTATAGGAGTGAATGTGATAAGAAAAGGTTCGGGTCGGTAATGTACCCGTTATGCTATATACATTGTAACAGTGTACTAGAAGTGAATAAAATTGATATGAATTTAACAAGGAGGGATAAAACTGACATAAATGCTGTGAGCGCGTTTGTAAACTAAGGTATTCAGATACATGGATTGGAATGTGTATAGTGATAATAGCGCATGGTATGTGAAGAGATAAGGCGTTAGACGCGCTAAAAATAGCGTGCGAAGTAAAATATAGTCAAAAATGTGTTGGTGAATAATGGAGAAGCCAAGCTAGAAATGGGGTAAAATATGAAATAAGTGATGCTTGAAAGGCAGCGTGGGGGGTGGAAGGGAAGCTGCAGGGTTTACAAAAGTGGTATATATAATGAGGAAGATGTGAGCTCACAATCCAAGGAGAGTTAGAGAGTGGGAGCCTCTGTCCAGTGCCCACTGGGACTCTAATCTTCAGGGGTTTAGAAGTCCCAGCGTGATTCAAAGATCAAGACGTTTCATACTTGACAGGCCTGCAAGCTATACCCTACGCCATGGTAAAGGACAGAGGAGGAGGGGGATTTTGACTAGTAAGGGCGCTGATGTGCTGGCGTGGCGTGCGGGAAAGCAGGCGAGACCATGGACCCCGGGGAGGAAATGTGAAGGCTGCGCAAAGCGTGGTGGTGATGATGTTGTGGATATTAATATGGTACCTTTAGAGCGGGAATTTTTAGAGTACATCGGACTGACTTGTGTTCTTAGGTGAGATTCTATTAGAAGGGGCGGAGTGGTGCGTAGCGGTTCTTTATATAGGAGGGACTGGGGAGGGTTGTTGGGTTTCCTGTGTGTGACGTTTTTGGGTTCGCGGGGCGTATGGGGGACGGGGCATTTGAACGAAGGTGGCAATGGCGGCCTATACACGGGAGCAGAATGATGTTGACGTTTAAGAGTTAATTTTTGATTATCGACTGATTAAGCCAGATCGATAGGTTTTGCAAGGTATTCGGACCAGCGTTGGTGGTGGGTAGTAAAGGTGTGTGTGGGTGTTTTGTGGGGGGGGGGGGGGGGGTTGTTTGATGTTAAGGGAGAAGAGGATAGGAGTGATGTTTCCAGGGAGGGAGGGGGGGGGGGGGGGGGGTTTGGTGGAGGATGGTATTGGGATATGGGGACTGGGGGTGAGTGTAAATTTGTGGGAGGATGTAACGTAGAAGGAAGAAAAGAAAGGAGGGAAGAACTGGAGTGTGTAGCTATGTAGGGTGACAAGTGGAGAAATGGATGATGGGGAGGGGTGGGGTGGGGGTGTTTGAGTGCATGGGTGGTGTAGTGCTGGTAGGGAAGGGAGTGTGCAGGGTGTGTGTGTAGGAGGGCGTGGGTTAGCGGTGAACGCGAGTTGAGGAGAGGGATCATGGGCGTATGGAGGGGGGAGGGGGAGGATGTGTGCATACAGGGGAAGGGTGTGTAGTGCTTTGGTTCGTAGGAGGGTGTGGTGGTAGGGATAGCTGCGCTTCACAGGGTCGTGGTAAAGAGATTGTGGGGTCAGTGGTCTGTGGGGCAGAGGTCGGTTGGTGTTTTTGTGGTGGCGGTTGGTGTATGAAATGTAGTCCTGGAGTGAAGAGGGGTGGGCATGGTAGAAGGGGTGTGTATTTGGGAGGGGAGGAGAGAGAGGTGGATTTCGGCGGGATGGTTGTAGTGATGTAACTGTGTAGTGCTTTGGTTCGTAGGAGGGTGGGGTGGGGTGTTAGGAATGTTTCGCTTCATGGAGTCGAGGTAAAGAGATACTTGATGGCATGTGGAGAAGTGGATGATGATATTTAGAAGGAGAAAGGGGTGGAATGTGGGCAGTGAAAAGTGGAGAAATGAGCAATGGAGCTTAAGAGAAAGATGTGGTTGTATGATGAAATTGAAAGATGGAATGGGAGTTGTGATATGGAGGAATCGTGTGAAAGTAAAGGGTGATGTGGGTGGTGTTGCCTGGAGAGGCGGGGAGGAATGCGCATGTGGGGTGCGATGGGATCACTTAAGATACGACCTTTCCCTTGAAGAACAGACATTTTTTTGTAATCGACTGGTTATTCCAGAACGATAGAGCTAACAAGGTATTCGGACCATCACAAGGAATAGGATATGGGAAAGTGGGAAACGGGATGAGGGTTAATTCGTGGATGGGGGAGGTGGTTGGTACGGAAAGCTGAAGGCTGGGGGGGGGGGGGGGGGGGGGGGGGGGGGGGGGTGTGTGATTTAGGCGCATGTTTTAATTGTTAGACCAGGGATATGTGTGCATACAGGGGAAGGCTTATGTCTTGATACAAAATGAAAGTGAAGATGGCGAGGAGAGGAGAACGGATGCATGGATGCATGGAATGATGATAAGTGGATGTAACATATGTTGGATATAAATATGCAGGGCCTGACAGGGCTGTGTAGTGCTTTGGTTCGTAGAAGGGTGGGGTGGGGTGGGGTGGTAGGAATAGTAGCTATTCATGGAGTCGAGGTGAAGAGATAGGAGGGGGGGGGGGGTGTGGTTTTGAATGTTACCTTCGAGAGGACATCGGCAAGCGCTCGGCAAATCTGAATTGTGCTCTTTTTTGCAAGTTTTAATATTTATATTTTCACTAAACATAAGTCAAAACATCTACAATATACTTTATTTGTTTCCTGTTTTGACTTTTATATAGTATTTGTATTGTGTTTTGATTTTTATCGATTAAAATGCTTTAAAATTGAGGCATTGTGTTTTATAAATGCAGAATAGTCTCCATATTTAGTACTGCACAACACATTTTTGCTATCAGTGCTTATAAACAAAATGACAAACAAACGTATTTATTTCAACAATCAGTTAAAATAAGTTTACTAGCTTTTTACACACTGTTTTGCCGTTCTTTCTGTACAATTCATTCACTATATTGCTCAGTATTACTATGGATATTGTTTTGTATATAAAAATACAAAATTAATAAATTTTATGCCTGTCACCACAGGCAAACCACAGTGATAAAGTGACATTTGCACTAAAAAATACCGAATAAAACGTGTTTTAATACATTTTAGCCCGAGTAAATGCACCATTGTTCCCCACCCTCCCTCACTGAGTCGGAATAGGTCAACCGGAGGACGTATATTATTACAAGGTAGGCAACTTTCAGGATTCCTGTGGTGAATCTCAAAACAAATCTGCTAAAATATATATCAAATCTTGTGAAAACTCATCCCTAAATCCGTCCAGTTACTAAAATACCTTCAATCTATCATGTCAGCTCAATTGTTTGGTTGTATTTTGAAGAAAATGCTGGTTTTGGATCCAAGGACGCAAAAAACAGCTTTCGTACTATGTGCCGACAGTTAGGCTTCGACCAGCGCAGTCCTGGGGACGAAAATGTGGAGCAAAAATAACCCGCGTATCCCTTCCCTTGTATTCCTTTACTCGCCTGATCAAATGGACAAACGCAACCCTACATAGGCAAACATTCGACTTCCGCTTTCGTAATATTTAAATATTCATCGCGTGTGAATTCTTTGACGCATGCAAGTTTTGCAAGACGGAATAATACAATACACTGCACAATAATTACAAGCAAAAATTAAACTACAACATATAGATGAATGACAGTAACATTTTTGAATGTTATTCTTAACTTTCACTTCTCAGTTGAATTTCGTCCCAGATTGTTATCTGGCAATGCACATGTTGCAGAGCTTGCTATTTATATTACTGTTATTCTAATGTCAAATAAGTCCGCAAATAAGCGTTATTCATTTCGAATAATCAGTGGGAAGGCAAACGAAATATTTGCATTGAATTATACAAATTACAAAACACCTTGTACTTTCTTCATAATTTCAGTAGACTATAAGACCTATAACGAACGAAACCCAAGCTTTCTTGTAATTATTGTACAGTGTATTGTATTATTCCGTCTTACAAAACTTGCATGCGTCAATAATTCACACGCGACGAATATTTAAAAGTTACGAAAGCGGAAGTCGAATGTTTGCCTATGTAGGGTTGCGTTTGTCCATTTGATCAGGTGAGTAAAGGAATACAAGGGAAGGGATACGCGGGTTATTTTTGCACCACATTTTCGTCCCCAGGACTGCGCTGGTCGAAGCTTAACTGTCGGCACATAGTACGAAAGCTGTTTTTTTTGCGTCCTTGGGCCCAAAACCAGCATTTTCTTCAAAATACAACCAAACAATTGAGCTGACATGATAGATTGAAGGTATTTTAGTAACTGGACGGATTTAGGGATGAGTTTTCACAAGATTTGATATATATTTTAGCAGATTTGTTGTTTGAGATTCACCACAGGAATCCTGAAAGTTGCCTACCTTGTAATAATATACGTCCTCCGGTTGACCTATTCCGACTCAGTGAGGGAGGGTGGGGAACAATGGTGCATTTACTCGGGCTAAAATGTATTAAAACACGTTTTATTCGGTATTTTTTAGTGCAAATGTCACTTTATCACTGTGGTTTGCCTGTGCTGTCACCACAATCGACGAAGTTGTGAATGAATAACAAACATCGGCCGAGTGCGATATTAAAAGCTTACTTACGTTCTTCCGTGAACCATATTTAAAATTACTCTGTGTTTCTCTCAGATGATAGTATTTGCTAAATGAGTTGTACTATGTCAATGACAATAAAGAACAATTAACTGTTAATATTTTAGTTCACGGCTGCTTCATGAGTCCATCGCCATTCATCATGACTCCTTCGATGTCAGTGAATTTGAGTGCGTCTATATTTTTGCCTTCAGAAGGTTTATACTGTGTTGGCTCTGTGTTGGCGTTCCGGCTTGTGTTGTAAGAAGTATTATAAAATAATTTAGATATAACGCGCGCTCTGATTGGTTAATTACTATGTTGATATGAGGCTATGTAAACATGGTTCATGACCTTGACCATGACTCGACGAATCGTCCACCTAAATATAACGGCTCAGTTTTCTCAATCACATACTAACCATTTTGTAAGTTATACTTAGCTACACATAAGTCTTATATTTTCTCAAGTGTATACGACTGAAAATATCAAGAAAAGATAGCCGTATTTATAAGTTAAGCTTAAAGTACTAGTTCAACGAAATTGTTCCTTTCGAAAAAACAATTGCTTTGTGTCTTTAAGACTATATTTTATTTAAATCAACCAAAAAAGGGGATCAAAAACGCTTTAAAGCGCTTTAAAATAATCGAAAAAAGGTCGCGCCATTCAACGTGAATTTCGAAAACCGGCCTTACCGGAAGTGACGTAACGAGGGGACAAGAAATCCACATGATCTCGAGAAATTGTACGATCCTTTCGCGCGTTTGTCAAATAAAAATAATCATGCCAAAGCGCTGTGTAGTGTATGGTTGTAGCTCTACCCTAAGAAATAAAGTTACAATACACCTATTTCCTAAAGACACAAGAAGGAAAAGACAGTGGGAATTTTTTGTCCAAAGATTTAGAGCGAACTGGAAAGCGAGTGAACACAGTTGTGTTTGCAGTTTGCACTTTTTACCGAGTGACTACATCGACAGCGATGCCAGAATATCTCTTGGATTTCAAAGACAGTAAGTACTTTGAATTGTCTAGATATATTTAAGCTTATAAACCTTTTAAAATATTAAAAGCGGTATCTAAAGAACTTACAGAATTGACCTAAATTGCATATAATAGTTTCATGGCGCGAAACTCATTTGTACGATTGCAACAACAAAGACGAAGCCGTATTTCACGAATAGATGACCTGATCTCAGGAGCCTATATATAAGTGATAAAATTATTATTATCATCACATTCAGAAAAAGACTAAAGGATGATGCTGTGCCCTCTCTACATGCAGTTGGAAATAACGACCCACCTAGGCCCAGGTCTGCCTACGAAAAAACGAGAAAAACAGAGGGTATACTAATAATAGTTTTTAACACATTTACCATTTAATGTGAAGATAAATGGCATTTAACAGTTGTTTAGAGAATGGATGTTTATATTGACATCTTTAGAACTTGCAAGAAATATTGAGTGCAGCCAATACAGTTGGAAACGAAGAACAACAGCAAGATGCCACCTGCAGAGATGAAGAACAACCCAACAACCATGTAAGGGTAATTATATAACTACAAACTATTGTGAGCTGTTATATTAAAATATAGTGTCAATACACGCCAATACTAAATTTATCTAATAATAATAATAATAATAATATTTATTATTATTATTAATTTAGGGTAGTGAACCACCATGTAAGGAAGTCAGCATCCAAACAGAAACAAAACATAAGAAAATTCAGGCTTTCATCAAAGGAAAAAGTAAAGGTAACATATAACATTGTTTTTGGGTATATACACCTGTTTTCAAAAACGTTGTCCTTTTACAAAATACAAAATAGTAAAATAGCAAAAAAGGAATTAACTACAGAAACAAAAGAAATGCACTCAAGCTGAACTCAGGCTCATTGTTTCTCTAATTAATTCCTTTTTACTATTTTGTATTTTGTAAATGGAAAACGTTTTTGAAAACAGGTGTATAGCTACATTGTATATAAGCAGGATATAAGTTTATGATAAAATATAAAAACTCATTTTTGACAGGTTGCCAAATTGCTGTGCAGTACAAAGACAAAGCAACACAGTGTAATCTAGCAGTCAGTAGACAAATTCAGACATCAACACCAATCAAACACCATCTGGATGACTTTGAATTTCCCAATTTGGATATCAGCAATGACCCAAGTGATGATGAGTCATATAGACCAAGTGATGACACTATGAATTCTACTAATGACACCTGTAATGCAAACAGTGATTCAGATAATTCTGACAGTGATGAATGGTACATCAGTAAATTTTAATTTGTGTACAAATTTCTGATACAAATGTATATGATATGTCCTCAACAACTGTTTTATTAATAGGCCGTTTACACCTAATTGTAATAACATTTGTCATAATTTTTTTTAAATGCCAAATAGGAATTAATTAAAAGACAAAAGGAGAAGTTCAGCTTGAGTGCTCTGCTTTTGTATTTTAATTGATTCCTATTTTGAGGTTTTCTAGGTGTAGATATTAATTACTTATATTTATAATTACTCTATTTTTCAGGGACCAGTCCTATCAGCCAGTTCATAAAGAGAGAAAGTTCATTGTCTTTCAGTCTGCCCTGCTTAGCCTCTTTGCAATATGTTTTAGCTGTTTTTCAAAAACAGTGAAGTCTTCCATTTCAAATGTTACTGGGTCTTGTATTTCTGTATTGCAAGTTTGCAAGAGCTGTGGCAAACATTTTCAATGGTCTTCTCAACCAATGGTTGAAAATATTCCTGCTGGCGACATCATACTATCAGCTTCTATTCTTTTTGCTGGTGCCATACCTAGCAAGGTTCTAAGGGTAATGGAATTTTGTGGGTTAGAATGTATATCACTTTCAACTTTCTATAGACACCAGAAAGCTTTTCTTTTGAGAACTGTGTCCAACATATGGCAACAAGAACAATCTTCCCTTCTTGAAGCACTCAACAACAAACCCTTAGTCCTGGGGGGTGACGGACGTAATGATAGTATGGGGCACTGTGCCAAATATGGAAGCTACAGTTTGATGGACCTTGAAGAAAACAAAATCCTTGACATCCAGTTAGTTCAGGTACCGGTACATTTGCATGTATTACTTTAAAAAAAAAATGCGAGTAAAATAATAATATTAATAATAATAACCTAATGCATATAGACCTTTTGCATAAAGCCACTAATCATATGCATGCAGATACATGTACATGCTTAGTTTATGATTTTCAACCCGACAACGATTATGCAATTAGCTATATACTGATATTGTTTGTTTCAGAGTAATGAAGTGAAAGGATCATGCCATATGGAATTAGAGGGTCTTAAGAGGTCTCTAGACAGTCTCAAGAGAAAACATATGACAATCAAAGTCATTGTTTCCGACAGACATTCGATGGTTCAAAAGTACCTAAGAGAATCATGGCCAAGCATTATCCATTACTATGATGTATGGCATATTGCCAAAGGTATGTGTATATGAAGGTATAATACACAATTAACAAAGTATCAATATTAACTAAATAACATTTTATAACATGACTATTATTATTGCATGCATACATTATTATTGCATGCATACATCAATAATGACTATTGTCACCAAATTTCAGGATTAAAGAAGAAACTCACTGCTTTATCTAACACCAAAGGATGTGAACTAGTGGGAAAATGGATAAAGAGTATAACCAACCATTTATACTGGGTAGCAAGCACAAGGTTTGAGGAATTATCCTTCTCTTTGAGTACAAAACATTTAATTCATACATCCTTTATAACATTTTTTATGCAGCAATGGAGATGGTGAACTAGCTGTAGCCAAATGGGAGTCACTAATGGGTCACATACAAAATATTCACAAGAATCACCCAAACAGCAAATTTCAAAAATGTACACATCGTAAGCTAAAGAGAATGTGGCTAAAGCCAGGTACAAGTACTCATTAAAATTACCTGCACAAGTGAATTTTTGAAAACAATAATATTATAAGCACTTGTTAATAGCTACAAAATAATACATGTACATGGGTACACAATGTTTAACAGATATTAGTAGAGATGAACTAGCATAGCATCACGAATCCTGCAATCTGATTGGCTAATATACTTACTCTCTATTGCATGATGCGAGTAACGACAAAGCCAACGTTTTGAACAAAAACAATTTAAAACACAAAATCAATAAATATTGGTATAAAATCGAAGGTACATGTAGTATGCTAGTTGGTTTCTACTAAACAATAATAATTATTAGACTACTCGTTCTCGTTTTCTACAAGTCAAATGTCAACTCGGTGCTATTGACTCATAGCAAACTCATAGTTTAAATATCAATTTGTTTACTTACAAGGTGATGAGGTCACAGTCAAGCTTTCGCAAATTATTGACAAGTCTACCATGAGGCGAGATGTAGCAAAAATGTCCCCAATAGGCCAGACATCTGCTTTGGAGGGATATCATAGCCTGGTGAACCATTTCGCTCCAAAAATGATACATTTTTCATACCATGTAATGGAAGCAAGGTATCAACTAGATGAACAAACTTACAATAACATGCAGTCTCAAATTAGGGTCTGAAAATAGGTTTCTTTTACAGGCTGAAACTCGCTGCTCTCCATTACAATGAAAATGCCAACAGGGAACAAGCCAAAAACAAAGATGGCGAAGAACAGTACTATATAAAGTACCCTAAAGCTAAGAAAGGAGGATATGTTGTGGCTAAGATATCGACAGCTTGTACCTATGGTTAGTACAGATAGATGGATAGGTATATAATTTTATAATAATAACAATTAATAGATATAAAAAGATGGAAAGATACAATCAGTACTTTTGCATTTATTTTTATATTCAGTATTACTGTATATCCAAATATAGCAGACAATCAAAGTGAAATGGAGTAAAACCCACGTTCGAGCCATCCAACTCAAAATGTTCATATCCACACTTAACCACATGCATGTCAGTCACATAAAACTAAAATAACTTATTATTATTATGTCTTTAGGATATGTTAATATTTTGATGGAGGAACTTCTGATATTGCTTGGCAGACAGAAAGAAGATCAATTACTCTGTGGACCTGAAGCACCACCACCACTATGCCATAATTTCGTAAAACCAGTCAAAGAGGAATGTATTAAAGATGCTGGTAAATGTACTCGTTACAAGAAGTAAACAATAAGAATTGCCAAACAATTCAAGCCAACTACAAGAGCTCAATTATTACATTTGGATGTGTGTATTGAAAGAAGATTTTGTAATCAACACTTTTTTTTAATCTACTTAACTTATTCTGGATCGTGAAAACCCTCGAACAGAAAATCCTCTTCCATCCCTGGGGGTGGAAAATGTGCCCTGATACATGAAACGACACATGCTGGGATAACAACACGAAGATGACGGCCAAGCCAGCCCCAACACCATCTCACAAATTGCCTGTAGGCAATATGCCTAAGTCTTTTGTGTTCTGGTCCATCATCACCACCATATTGTTGTTTGTATTGAAACCATGCGGTCTCAAGGACATCTAGGTCAGTGCACACGACTAAAAAACCAGGGTTCTCAGTGTCATGCAGATTGGAGATGGTATTCCTCGTTTCTCGGCAGACCTATTGTTTTTGTCGACGACTATTGCTATTTCATGGCAACACACACACTCTCGCTCTGTATCCTGTCGTTGACACGATCCACAAAGACACCAATCATTCCTTCTCGTCCTTGGGTCCTCGACTTCACTACCACTCGAACTCGCTGAACGCTCAGATGCTGAAGAATCTTCAGGCTCGAACATATACGGTCTTACTCCATCACTTTCACTATCTACTTCTTCATCTGTTTCGCACTCAAGAATAGCTTCCGAGTCACTTCCCGATCCAAAACTTTCAATGGAACTCGATGAATCGTCCGCCATGATGGAAATAACTTTGATTGCATGACAAGTCTTGTCCCCTCGTTACGTCACTTCCGGTAAGGCCGGTTTTCGAAATTCACGTTGAATGGCGCGACCTTTTTCGATTATTTTAAAGCGCTTTAAGGTGGTTCCCGCATAATGAATGACCGGTTTGCCGTATTTATTTAACTCGCTCGCTCCGCGTCAATATTGCTTGGATTTTATTGTGCTTAACACAAATACTAATTCAACTATTCTGCCTTTCGACGGTGTATTCAAAATTATCATTGTAAGCCGCGTTTGTGAATGCCAGCTGATATTCAAACGACACTATTTTCACTAAAACTGCTGCCAAGCGTTATTCCCAAGTACGATTTTTTTTAAACTTCGTGAACGGCCTTTTAAGGTCCCTAGTAATGTTCTGACGAGGTAAGAAAAAAATTGTTCGAGCCGAAATCACGTAACAACCGATTTGTCCAAATTTTGACAACAAAAATATGAATTGATGATTTCGGCTCGATCAATTTCCTTCTTACCTCGTCAGAACATTACTAGGGACCTTAAAAGGTCGTTCACGAAGTTTAAAAAAAATCGTACTTGGGAATAACGCTTGGCAGCAGTTTTAGTGAAAATAGTGTCGTTTGAATATCAGCTGGCATTCACAAACGCGGCTTACAATGATAATTTTGAATAAACCTTCCAAAAGCAGAATAGTTGAATTAGTATTTGTGTTAAGCATAATAAAATCCAAGCAATATTGACGCGGAGCGAGCGAGTTAAAAAATACGGCAAACCGGTCATTCATTATGCTGGAACCACCTTAAAGCGTTTTTGATCCCCTTTTTTGGTTGATTTAAATAAAATATAGTCTTAAAGACACAAAGCAATTGTTTTTTCGAAAGGAACAATTTCGTTGAACTAGTACTTTAAGTCTTACTGACAAAACAGTGAAAACAGAGCGATTCTTGTAGCTACACGGCGAGTTCGCCAGAACATTCATATCTCTAGTAAAATATGTCAAAGAGAAAAAATATCTTGAAATGTCTCAGAAACGTCCATCGTTTATACATTCTTGTCGAGAAAAGCGACGAAAAGATTCAAAAATACGACAAAAACTGTAGATATTTGGCTACCTGACTTCGTGCTCCATTCATCAAGATGTCAAATATTTCAGAAAGTTTGACGACTCTTCGTCATTGATCGTGATTCGGCTCAGCTTGTCTCACTTTTCTTCGTGTTTCGTGTTCGCAGGATACAAAAACAAAGTGTAACAAGCATTCTTCTGCAATTTTCTGACAGAAAATAGCATTCTTCAAATCGTTTTTCGTGTCAAAACAGTAAACTGCACAGATGATTTCTTTCGTGAGATTTGATTGGATGATGGGCGATTTCTGACGCTTTTCAGGAGAATTGAAATTTTGATCACTAAAATCTCGCGTAAATAAAGGAGTTTTACGAAAGAAATCCTTGTAGTTATTTTATAAAACAAATAGAAAGGAGGCTCGGTTTTACACAATAGCTCTCGACTTCTCCCAAACTTCCCTCGTATTTATATCGGGCTATGTAAACACGGGAAACGTTTTCTATTTGTTAACTGTAAGAAAGCACAAAATAACATAGATGAGAGAGTCATAATGTTTAAACAGATAAAGTACTAGGTTCTTTGTTGAACTTGATTGAAGTGCACAGTGTGTAAGTCTTATTTCAATGACAACTGTACACAAGTGAAATAGCTCGGTCATAAGCTTAATTTATGAAAAATAACTGAAGCAGCCCTTCTGCCATAGTATAGGCAAGTCCTTTCATGTCTTTTATTAGAGAACAGTTAGAGCAAAAACTACTAAAACCTCAAGAAAATAATTCAGAAAATATATTTAGTTCAGCTTAGTTTTCAACAAAACTGTCGTGTGTCGAGCACAACATACAATTCTCCATCATTCAAAATGAAAAAGGACTACTTTAAAACCGTCAAATTTCATCTAAAGCTACTTAAAGTTGACATGAATTGTGAACTTCTAAACTTACCATGGATAAGGAAAAGAATCCAAACGCTTACACCGAAAAAATCATGTTTTGCTTCATCAACTTCTCCGCCATTTTTCAAAACTTCAGCGACTTCACCCTGGGTACCCCCCACGGGCCTGTAGCGTACGACGACTTCGGCTCTTCGGTTCACGGAAAAGTGCACCAACAAAACGCGGCGCACATCAGGCCATCACGTGACTGGAGTTTCATACCTTGTTTCAATAGAGTCGTTTTCGTATGAGTGGGAAACCTACGGCACGGAGTTACGGTCACGGTACGGAATCGAAGACATTGTATTCAACCAATCACAGCGCGCGAAATCATTTCTCAACCAATCAGAATGCTTGGATACCGCACGATGATGGCGCGATACAGTCACGGTACGGCACGATCCGTACCGTAGCTACTTCCCACTCATACGAAAACGACTCTATACACATACACTGCGGGACGCGCGGGATGCACACAGGAAGCCCAACATAGGACATTACTCAACACAGGGAACCCAACATATGTATTGCGCGCGCGCGCTTTACCACAGGGAACCCATCAAAAAAAGACGCAAATATCATTTTTTGAATTATTTAGTAGCCTCAAAAGCAATGGTTGGGCTGCCTGTGCAAATAGACGCACTTGCTGGCTGCAGAATGAACTCGAAATTCTTCATACTGCACTCGGCTACGCCTCGAGCAGTATTTGAATTCTCGTTCATTCTACAGTCAGCGCGTGCGTCTATTTGCCGGTAAAGCACTCACATCAGTCTCTAACCCTTAAATAATGGACGATCTGAAATGTATATATATAATATACGGATGCGACAATTCAGAAATTTTCCACTTTTCTCTACCTGTACATATATAATATATGGATGAGACAATTCAGAAATTTTCCACTTTTCTCTACCTGTATGTATATATAATATACGGACGAGACAATTCAGAAATTTTCCACTTTTCTCTACCTGTATATATATAATATACGGACGTGACAATTCAGAAATTTTCCACTTTTCTATACCTGTATATATATAATATACGGACGTGACAATTCAGAAATTTTCCACTTTTCTCTATATAATATATGATATATAAAGTGTTGACATTTTCCACTTTTCTCAAGCTGTATATATAATAAAGTGTTGATTTTATACTGAATAATGTACCCAAAAGCTGATAGACAATGTACACTTGCATTTGTGTTCACAGAAGTTTACATGGACGAAGCCTACGTACAGGGTCTGCATTTTTTAGACATACTGTATTTGGTTGTTGTTACTCCTTGATGTACCTATATTGTTGGTTTTGTCATAAATAACATATTGGGCTGAAATTATATGTTTATTGCCATTAGTATCTCTTATTTTGTGTATTTTCTAAAACCTCTATTAAGCGGTCAACCTGTATTAAGCGGTCAAACGGTCAGTAGACCATTCCCTGATGGTGACCGCTTAATACAGGTTTGACTGCCTACGGAAGAGACAATTTTCCACTTTTCTCTACCTGTATATCATATACAATACAGTAAAAACCCGCATATAAGAAACTGTGGATTAAGAACCTCCAGGCTGAAATTTAGCCAATTAAGCATCCAATATATAAGAACCAGTTCAGCCTGACAAATTGAAGCAGGTTCTTATGTGTAAAATGACTAAAGCTCAGAACACACAGGTACAGTCGGTGCTGAATATGCAGAAATATTATATTTACTATACAGTTGGGTTGTTAATGTTTAGTGTGAATATTAGACCTTTCAGGGTCAATAGTTCACTAATTAAAACAAATTGTAAGGAAATACATATAAATAAATAAATATTGTATCAGGAACAATAATTGTTTTTTTTTGGCCCTGTAAATAAGAACCCTGTTAAGAACCTATTCAGCCTGATTTCTCACTAGACACCCAATATATAAGAACCATTTCAGCCTGACTTGGAAAAATAGGGGTTCTTTTATGCGGGTTTTTACTGTATACGGATGCGACAATTCAGAAATTTTCCACTTTTCTCTATCTGTATATATATAATATACGGATGCGACAATTCAGAAATTTTCCACTTTTCTCTACCTGTACATATATAATATACGGATGCGACAATTCAGAAAATTTTCCACTTTTCTCTACCTGTACATATATAATATACGGACGAGACAATTCAGAAATTTTCCCACTGTATATTCTCTACCTCAGAAATTTTCCACTTTCTCTATATATATAATATACGGACGAGACAATTCAGAAATTTTCCACTTTTCTCTACCTGTATATATATAATATACGGATGCGACAATTCAGAAAATTTTCCACTTTTCTCTACCTGTATATATGTAATATACGGATGTGACAATTCAGAAATTTTCCACTTTCTCAAGCTAGTATATATATAATATACGGACGTGACAATTCAGAAAATTTTCCACTTTTCTCTACCTGTATATATATAATATACGGATGCGACAATTCAGAAAATTTCCACTTTTCTCTACCTGTATATATGTAATATA